>VDFB02344954.1:0-16569 GCA_007258455.2 Sequoia sempervirens | reverse complement strand
GATCTGATCCAAATGGCTTGTGAAAGGTTTGATTTATAGATTTTTGATGGCAAAAATCTTAGTTGGCAAAGATCAACGGTTGAGATTTAGTCTGGTAAGATGAACGGTAAGAGATTTTTGAAAGTTGAGAGAGAGATAAAAGGTTTCCTCTTCTTCAATTTTTCTCATCCAGATCCGAAGGAAGGTTTCCGTTTTGAAGAATGAGTTAAAATGAGTTTATAATTAAATAAAATAAATTTATTTAATTATATGTGAAGATGAGATTAGAAATTCGCATAATTAAATAAGTAATATTTAATTATGTGTGAAGATGAGATTAGAAGTTCACATAATTAAATAAGTAATATTTAATTATGTGTGAGAGATGATTTTAGAAGGTAATTAAATATTTAAAATATTTAATTATTCGTGGAGTGAGAAATGGTATTAAATTAAATATTTATAATATTTAATTTAACTATGAGATGAAGGGGGTGTTTGGAGGAATATTCTCTTATTCAAATTCAAATATTCAAATTTAGAATAACATGATAATCAATATAAATAAATTATAAAATTTATTTAATTTAATTAAGAGGAATATAGGAGATGACAAAAATTAAATAAAGTTATTTATTTAATTAAGGTAGAAGAATTATAAGAATGAACAATATAAATAAATAATTAAATTTATTTATATGTATATGACTTTATGAGATTAATTAAATAATTTATATTTAATTAATTAACAAGCTTGATTAATCATGACCATTTTTAGACATATACATTTTTCCCCTCTTTGAGATGATGTTCGAGATGATGAGATTTTTTGTCAAGTAACATCATTTCAAAGAAGTTAAGGTAAGGATAGAGGAGAATGGATAATGATATAAAGATAGGATGATGGAATGATGATGCCCCCTCGAGAGGATGGGCGGGTTGAACAAACATGAGTAGGCTCTCGAAATGAAATGATAAAGGGAGTGATAAGATGAATGATGTAAGATAGGAAGTGGATGAAGGAGGTGAAAGATACGTTATGTTGCAATGAAGGTGAGCAACCATGATGTTTGATATAGCACTAGACGTTATGCACCAAGATGTAAGGACCAAGGTGACGATGTGTCTCATGCCCCAGTGTAATACAACCTTGTCTAGACATATGAGGAAGGAGACTTAGAGCATTAAAGTCCTAATGCACAAAAGGTATGATATGACCTTAGATGCAAAGGATAGTGCAAAAAGCTACTCCAACATACACAAGATATGAATATTAGCTAGAATGATATGGATTTGAAACAAATGCAAGATAAAATGATAACACACACAAGCAAGCAAGCAAGCATGCACAAATGATACAAAAACATACAAGGTAGTGCCCCTGTCAAGCTGTAAACCGTTGATTGATTGATTGATTGATGATGGTGAGAGTGTTGTCATTGTGGGGAGCGACATGTCCCTAGAGCAACACAAGGATTATGATAATTGATTGATTGGTTGATTTGGTTTACGACAAGATTAGGACCAAGACCAAAGGATGTGATTGGATAATTTGACAAGATTGATTGACTTGATTGGTATGGATTAAGGATTGAAGTGCATTTGGATTATTTGCTTGGAATGATTGAAGATGATTTGATGTATGGATGAATGGATTTGATGAAGATGATTGATTTGGTTGAATGGTTGAATGATTGGATTGAGGTGATGGATTAAGTAGATGAAATTGGTTGAATTAATTGGATGGATTGATTTTATTGCTTGGATTTTTGTTGGATATTTGTTTTGTTTTGGATTTTTGGGATATTTTGATTTTTTGGATTTTTTGAAATGTTTATTTTTGGATTTTTGAAATGTTTATTTTTTTGGATTTTTTGAAATATTTTGATTTTTTTTTGGATTTTTTACAGAAATGTTTGATTTTTGGATTTTTGAAATATTTTGATTTTTTGGATTTTTTAAAATGTTTTGGCGTGTCAAAGGATGAAAATTTAATTATGCTATTGCTAGATACAATGACAAAGGGAAAACCAATCTAGAGTGCAAGGAGATAGATGGGATTGATGGATGAAAGGGTGGGTGATGGGATAAGGGAAAATGGCTCATGATAGATGGATGGATGGAAAGGATAGGTCATAGTGAATGGAATGGATGTGTGCATCATAAGAGAGCAAGGATGTGATTTCCAAAGACTATGTCACATAGGAATAATATGCCCCATTCTAGGTACAAGACTTAGGATTTTTCATGACAAAGCTTATGGCAATAGGATAATGATAGGCTTGTTTGGAAGGATGAGGTATATCAAGAGATACCCAAGACATGTTTCAACATTTTGCCCCTATATCTTTATCAAGATCCAAAAGAAGAAGGGTGGATGAATGGACTCGATATGATAGGTATGATGGCTAAAGATGGTAGGTAGGATGGAAATGATAAGACATGAAAATGATAGGTTGGATAGATAAGACATTGTGCCCCCAAGTGTAAGCGACATAGAAGATCAACCTACACATGACACCTATTTGCTAGGTTTTCATCATGGTACTTATCCAGGGCGCCTGTTTACCAGGTTTTCACTGTTGGACGAAGGGATTTCTCTTTATTTTTTTTCTTTTTTTCTTTTTTCTTTTCTTTTTGTTTGTTTTGTTTTGAATTTTTGACTTTTCAACTTTTTGACTAGGAGAAGGGGAATATGGATAGGAGGGACTGAAGTGTCTAGTTCTATGAAAGGTGATAGTCCCACTAGGGATGGATGTCATTGCAAGGACCATGTCAAATGTCATTATGCTCATAGATGTTGGTAAGGGATGACATGAAAGGGATTGATTAGGTAGATGGCAAATTATGAAAGGCTTATGCAAGAATGAATTGGGAATAGTGGATGATGATGTGGATTGAATAGGCCTTGTGCAAAAGGATGGATGAAAGGTTTATTCAAAAGCATGGACCATAGGAAGGTGATTGGGAAGATATGTAGGATAGTAGTTGAGGGATGGGGAGGTGGAGGTGTGTGGGATTGTTGTGAAATGGAAGGGAACCATGACTAATGGTTGCACACATTGTGATAAACATTGAAGCTTTTGATGTGGATGCAGTGTAGGAAGCAATGGAGATGTTTGCTTAGGAGGTGGTGGATGAAGTTTTTTAGGTACCCACATAGACTTAGTATTTCTATGATTTTTATTTTGCTTGTGGGTTTTAGGAATTTGAGATTTTTGAATAGAATGTGCATTTTGGATGGAAGGGGATGGTTGGGATTTTTGTGATGTATATGCCTCATTTGACTTCATTTCCTTTTTCTTAGGTACCCAAACCATTTTTTTTTTAGACTTTTTTGTTGGAGGTATGGGCTTATATAACTTTTTTGATGTAGTTTTCTTTGACCTTTTGTATTGATGTCCTAAGGCATGAGAACCCTTAGAATTTTTTACTTTATAGGTAGAGGCATTGAAATTCTTGCTTTTGAATCCCATGGGTATGGTGGAATGGATGGAAGCTTCATGTTTATACAATGTGTGCATTTGTTGGTCATGATTAAGAATGTTAGGGTATTTATGGATGGAGGGATAAGGGGATTGGATAATGGGGATATTAGGTGTTGGGAGAAGGGGAGGTAGATTAGATGGAGGGATATTAGGAGTTAGAAGTAATGGTGGAAAAGTTGATGGAGGGATATTAGGAGTTGGAAGCAATTGTGGCAAAGTTGATGGTGGAAGGTGTATGGTCACATGCTTTTGACATTTGTAGGATGATGGAGGTGGAATTGCAACATATGTTTTGGGTGTATGATAGGCTTCATGATGGAAAGTGGACTTAGGATGCATGGAGGATATACCAACATCTTTAGGTTGTTGTCCTTGGGGTGTATGTCCAAAGCCATAAGAGCGTGGAGGGACTTTGACATGGATGGGCTCCAAAATACCTTTTTCATGAAGGTCTAGACCTTTACCTTGGTGGTTCATGTTTTGGAGTGTGCAATGGACAATGGGACTAGGTGTAGGTGGAACACTAGACACGAGTTTCTTATTGGATGGAGAAAATGACGCAAGGGAAGATAATGGTTTTTTTTGTTCTAAGGAGGAACATTCATGAATGAGGGTGGAGAGACCAATAGGATAGGATGGAGGACTTGCAATGGGGTTCATAGTGGGTGATAGAGGATCATTAGGATCTTGATGAGCATTGTGTTCACTTACATCCAAGGTATTTGTTTGATCTTCTATGTGTGTTGGGGAGGCATATGTCTCATCATGGGAAGTTGATATTTGTGTATCATGGATGGGTGAGGTGGCAAGCTCTTGACCATGGAATGCATAAAGTTGGCTAAGGGGATCATCATGGTCTTCTTGATCATAAAAGGGGTCTTGATCAAAGATGAAAGATTGATCATGAATAGCATTAGGTATGTTATGAATGGAATCATTGGGAGGGTGTTGATCTTTATGTGGATGAGGGGGTAATATTTTCTCATGTTTAGGATGGTGCTCTTGACATACCTCATGACTTATTTGAATGGAGGTGGAAGGAGATTTCTCATGGAGAGACTTGTCATGTTCTTGATGGTCAACAACATAGGAGCATGATAGAGGGTGACTTGGACTTAAGAGGGGAGACTCTTTAATTGGCTCAAGGGGTCATGGATGACATGGTTGGCTTGAAGGACTTGGCATGATGTTTGATGACTCTTTTGTATGTTCATGAATATGTGTTGAATGACATGGCGAAAGTTGATTCCTTGCTCGTAGCCCTTGCGTCACATTCTTTGGAGGTGTAGGGGTGGAAGGTGTTGGCTTAGGGTTTTGATTTTGATTGGATGATGGTGTGATAAAGTTATAGGGTGAATGTGCTAGATTGGTATTCCCCTTGTCAATGGTTGCATTAGAATATGAGGAAGTTTGGCCTTGTTGCAAGGTAGAACTTAGAGTCACATGTGTTTGTCGTGATGTGGCTTGATAGGTTGATGTGGCATTGACATGCAAAGAAGTGGATGGATTAGATTGGTATGAGGTGGAAGGAGATGGACCTTAAGTCACAGTTTTATCTTTTGGTTTTGTTTCATGATTTGAACTAGAAAGACTCCTTGAATTATGACTTCAAGCAGGTTTGTCTCATGATTTGGCCTAGAGGGTTAGCCTCCTTGGATTATGATCTTGGGGTTATGATTAGGATTAGGCTTGTTTATTATTAGGACCATTTTGACAAGTGGTGACTAGGACTAGGTTGGTGATGGTGATGATGTGGAATGATTAGATTGGATGACTTGGATTGATTAGGATGAAATGGATAGGATGTGGCTAAGAAGGGTGATTAGGATGAAAGTGATTGGATATGAATGTGTTGGAAGAGCGTGTAGAGTGACTTGTCTTATGTGTTTGGTGTTTAGCAGTTTGACAATGTTTAAATGAATGATCACACATGCACACACATGAATCACACACGCAAGACACATAAGCAAGTTTGAATTTGAAATTATGAATGTGATTATTAAGCACACACTTGAAGAAGACACATCAACAGGTTTTAGAACTAGTCAAGTGGGTATGGCCAATTTAGTCCCAAGCTAATCTACACAAGGTTGACTAAGGATAATTTGAAAGAAAAATCTTGCCACACAGCTGGGAGAAAAGGGTAATCCACCCTTCACCTTCACTTCCCAAAGGTATAAAGTTCTTTGGGGCTTGGCCAAGAGTGACAAAATTTTAACTCCCAAACAAGTGTGTCTTTTGATTGAGGTCATCCCTAGGGGTGATGAAATCCCCTAGCAAGCCTCCTAGAAAGGGTTTGACAAAAGCAAACCAAGTGAGGTGTTTGTGATCACAAACACACTTGATTCACACTCATTGACCCTTAAAAAGGAAATGTGTGTGCAAGAAAGCAATGAAGCACTCATTCTTTTTAGATCTCAAATCAAAGTGTGTAGGAGGACAATGATTTGTTTTAAACCCAATTTTTGAAGTGTGATTGAAGAAAAAATTTGTTTTAAGCCAATTTCAATTATGTGATCAAACAAGATTGATTTTATGCCCCAAAATGAAATGTGTGACAAACAAGATTAAGAGATTAAAAGTAGACTGTGTGCACCTGATTATTCGCTTTCCAAATTTTATTTTTTTTGATTGATCCCAATACTTTTCCAGCTCCGTATGATTCACCAACAAGTCACCAAGACAAAAGAAACAAATTAAAAATTTGTTAGAACAAAAGTCCTATGTGCTGAAGAATATATGCAAATTTGATAACTTTAATTCTATAAAAGTTGATAAACACCTGCACCATTGGATAGCTTATGAAATTCTACCCCATATAAAAAAAAGTACTAAAAAAGACCAAAAAATGACCAAGATATGACCATTTTAAGATTTACTAAAAAAAATGCTAAAATAGTGATATATGCACTAAAACAAACCCTGTATGCGCTAAAATAGTTTCAGATGCATTTAAAATAGTGTTAAATCTATCAAATTTGATAAACACCTACACCATTGGATAGCTTATGAAATTCTACCCCATTTCAAAAAAAAAGGCACTAAAAAAGACCAAAAAATGACCAAGATATGGCAATTTTAAGATTGACTAAAAAAAATGTTGAAACAACGATATATCGCTAAAATAAGAGGCCTATGCCAAAAGTCCATATGCACTAAAAAAGTCGAGGATGTGCGGAAAAGTCCATATCTTGCTAAAAAAGTCGGATATTGCGAGAAAAAGTCAGTCTTATTTAAAAGTCCTAAATGCACTAATTTTTTTTTATTTTTTTATTGTTTAATTTTTTTAATGAAATGGGTGAATATATCATAGAACATTACGTATATCTTGTAAAGCTTGATCCTGTGGATCTTGTAGAAACAGCTCTTAAATGCTTATTTGAAAAGACACACCAAAAGCAACATTAAAATCCACGGATGTGCTACATATACCCCGGATCGCTCTGAGGGCTACCGGATGCCTTCAAATGTTTTCCAAAAATGAATTCCAAAGCGAAATCTTGTTAGAAAACACAAGGATAAATGTTAGCGAGTAGCTCACGGTGGGAAACCAAAATGTAGATAGGAATAAAATCCAAAGGTTTAGCGTGAAGACAATAAACAAATTAAAATCCTATCAAGCACCATGAGTACAAACTAGAGATGAAAATAAAAATAATAAACAAGAGCGTCTGAAATAGGTTTTCAAACTAGTGTTGATTGATCTCCATGGCTCTTGTCCACCTGCACAAGGATGCAAGATTTCAAAGGGTTGACAATAGAGGAGGAATGTTGGTTGCTCAATTCTACAGCGTAACAACTTGATATGATGACAAATGGAGAATGATAAGAACGAATGAAAGATTGAGGAATGATTTTGGCAGAATGAGGATGTCTAAAGAAGATCCGATCCAAATGGCTTGTGAAAGGTTTGATTTATAGATTTTCGATGGCAAAAAGCTTAGTTGGCAAAGATCAACGGTTGAGATTTAGTTTGGTAAGATGAACGGTAAGAGATTTTTGAAAGTTGAGAGAGAGATAGAAGGTTTCCTCTTCTTCAATTGTTCTCATTCAGATCCGAAGGAAGGTTGCCGTTTTGAAGAATGAGTTGAAATGAATTTCATAATTAAATAAATTAATTTATTTAATTATATGTGAAGATGAGATTAGAAATTCGCATAATTAAATAAGTAATATTTAATTATATGTGAAGATGAGAGTAGAAGTTCGCATAATTAAATAAGTAATATTTAATTATGTGTGAGAGATGATTTTAGAAGGTAATTAAATATTTAAAATATTTAATTATTCGTGGAGTGAGAAATGGTATTAAATTAAATATTTATAATATTTAATTTAACTATGAGATGAAGGGGGTGTTTGAAGGAATATTCTCTTATTCGAATTCAAATATTCAAATTTAGAATAACATGATAATCAATATAAATAAATTATAAAATTTATTTAATTTAATTAAGAGGAATATAGGAGATGACAATAATTAAATAAAGTTATTTATTTAATTAAGGTAGAAAAATTATAAGAATGAACAATATAAATAAATAATTAAATTTATTTATATGTAGATGACTTTAGGAGATTAATTAAATAATTTATATTTAATTAATTAACAAGCTTGATTAATCATGACCATTTTAAGGTATATAGGATGCAATGTAATGCATGTGTTATCTTCTTTTTCAGCATCTTTCTATGACATTCTATGAGATGGATGTTTATGATATGCAAATGATATGATATGTTTATGCAGGATGTATGTATATGGATGCATTTCCTTATGTGATATGATGACATCATGATGGATGAATGTATATGGATGATACATATGATTATGTTTATGATATGTACGTGATGGATTATTGTGTAATGGATTAAGATGCTTATAATAACAAATCTATATTATCCTAAACAACTTAAATGATAATGATGATGCAGTGGATTGTGTTTCTTTTTATTATGATATGCTTTGATGATGCAAGATGTATGCATGTTGATGATTTTGTGGAAGTAGGAGGGATGTATGATGATGTTTTTGTTGACTTTCATGATACCAAGTTAGCGTGGAAAGAAGATAGAAAAATAAGGTGGATGATTTGAACATTGATTTTGAGATTTGATTTTAGATTCCAACAAGTCCATGATCCATTGAGACTTTATTAGATTATGGTGATGAGATGAATGATTTTGCTCATATTTGGGATTGGGACTTTCCATCATTCCTTATGTTTTATATGACACAGACACGATGCGTCATGGTATTGATAACCAGGACAATGTTGTATCTAGTGTGATGGACTTTGACCTTCTGGAAATAGATAGGATAGTTCTTGTTCACACCTTGACATGGGGAAACCTCATTGGAATGTAGTTAAGAATTTTTAGAATATATCCAGGACCAAAGCATACACAATAGTCAACAAACTACTCCAAACAGCCTCCTACACACAACTAAGCAAGTATGCACCAAGATTATTTTACAATGTACTACAAGCACAAAATGAAAGATAATGATCGATGCCCCATTCCTTTCTCTCTAAATTATTTGAGGACATCATTGAGAGGTGGTCGGACTAGGTCATTAAGATAAATCATAAGAAAAGATCAAAGACAAACAGTCGGTGTTATCTATATCTCTTGTCGGTTTAAGATAGCTAAGGTGATTTTTGATGTTGATGCCCATTCTCGAAAGGATACATCCTAGGACATGTTATAAAATGGTTTGATTTAGGATTAGGTGTGTGATAGGCCATTAATACAAACTCCACTGACTTGTTCACAAATGATCTAGACTTTAGATTTTAACACTTAGTTCTCACATCACATCTTGTGACACTTGTTTCTACACCTTTTCAAAGTTTGAAGATGATGATTGATTTATTATGGAGTGAAATTTTTATTGTGGGTGGAAGTGAAGTGGGATGGAAAGTTTTGGATTTTTCAATGTTTTGAGTATTTTGAAAATGTTTGTGAGGATTTTTGGTCTTTTGAAAATTTTATGTGAATATATATATATATATATATATTATTTGAGGCTATTTAGGGTTTTAATGTTTTTCCAATATTTTAGGGTTTTCCATTTTTCAAAATGTTTTTGGGTTTTCAAGTTTTCAAATGTTTTTTGAGACACAAGTTTTAAATGTTTTGGGGTTTTATGAGATTTTGACCAAGGAACCTAACCTAAAAGACTATCCTAGGGGCCTTAGGGGTTGATCAAAGATGGAGTCTTGCCCTCTCACGTTATACAAGTAGAGATCCACATGGATTCATTGACTTGACTTATTTGTTGATGAGATATGAAAACTTGATGGAATGTAGGTTTATTATTATGATGGACTACTAACCTAAAGTGTCTTGGGGGCATCAATGATGGCCTTGCCTACGTTCAAGCTCAAAGACAAGCGTGGTTGAAAAGGTACTTGTTTTTGGTTACCGACGTTTGACTTTGTTTAGGGATTTTGATGTGTTTTGGATGTTTTGGATTTTGAATTTACACTTTTCAAATGTTTTTGGATTTTAGCTATACAAGATTTTGAATGTTTTTGGATTTTGCAAGTGTTTTTAGATTTTGATGAGGTTTTTATGAATTTTTTTGGGATTTTTGATGAGATTTCCAATAACCTTAAGATATACAAGAACCCAATTTGATCCATAACGAATTTCCCCTAGTGTTATGCAATAGACTACCTCGATATATGTAGGGAAAATTGACCTTCAGAATATACCAAGTAGTACTAAAGGGGAATATGATGCATCACAATATCAAACTATGATACAAACACAAATAGGTGATGGAATAAATAGGATGAATGATGCAATGGATGAATGTGATGCAAATAATGATAGGCTAAAGAGCCAAAGATAGATGGAGGTGCTTTATTTACGCAAGACACTTGTTTCCCAGGTTTTCACCAAGTTACTTGCCCAAAGCACCACCGAAGTGGTTTTCACTAGAGGATGATTTTTTTCTTTACTATTTTCAATTCCTTTTCTTATTTTTTTATATTTTTTATCATTTTTTTGATTTTTTTATATTTTCAGATTTATACCCTTCAAACCTAGGCATAAAATTTTTAAGATGTAGACTATTGATTAGCTCCCACAAGGGTTCACCTTTAGGTGTTGATAATTGATAAGCTCTTGATCCATAGCTTGTTGTGACAACAAATGGGACTAAATAGTTAGGCTCAAACTTTCCTTTACTATCATGATATGGAACATTCTTCTGATTCTGTTGAGCACAAGATCCCCTACTTGGAAAGACCAACTCTTGATCTTCTTTTTATAGCTCAGTTTTAGTCGGTTTTGGCATGCTTGTAAATGATTAAGGGCATCAAGATGACACTCATTTGGGAATTCTAACTCATTCAACCAAGATACCCTATACTCTTCATCAGTGATTAGATTTTGTAGTGAAACTCGTAGTGAAGGAAGCTCAACCTCAATAGGTAAGATGGTTTCTAATTTGTGGACTAGGGAGAAAGGGATTGCACATGTTGGTGTGTGGATGTTGGTTTGATAGGCCCAAAGGGCGAGATTTAACAACAAATGCCAGTCACGACCAAATTCATTGACCATTTTCTTTAGGATCTTTAGAATAGTCTTGTTTGTAGCCTTAACTTGACCATTACCCTAAGGGTAATATGGTGTAGAAAATCGATGTTGGATGTTAAATTGGTGGCATAGCTCTTGTACATCATGATTTTTGAAGGGTGTTCCATTATCTGAGATAATGGTCTGTTGAACACCATAATGACAGATAAGGTAATTCATGGTAAACTTGGAGATTTGCTTCCCCATTATGTAGGCCATAGGAATGACTTCGATCCAATTGGTAAAGTATTCAGTGGCCGTTATGATGAACTTGTGGCCATTAGATGAGGTGGGAGTAATTTTCCCTATGAGGTCAAGCCCCCATTGTGAAAAAGGACAAGGTGTGACCATTGGTTGTAACTCCTGATCTGGAGCATGAATAAGATCTCCATGTTGTTGACACTGGACTCACTTTTCCACGTACTGATGAGCTTCTCTTTCCATGGTTGGCCAGTAATACCCTATCCTCAACAGTTTCTTGGCTAAAGTCATACCACTAGAATGGGAACCACATATTCCATCATGTACTTATGTTAAGGCGGTCAAGGCTTCCTCTTGGTTAAGACATTGTAGTAATGTCCCCTCGATGCTTCGGTGGTATAAGGTATCACCTAGGATCACAAATCAGGAAGCCTTTTTAACAAAGGTATTCTTAAGATTGGAGGTGATATCGGATGGGAGGGAACCTCTGCTAAGATAGGTGAATATATCATGATACCACGGGGAACCAGGACCAATGATGACACACACAAATATAGATTCAATGATTTCAAAAGCTGGTACGAGAAGTTCTACCAAGAATTCGCATTGAAGCATGTTATGTGGCATGTCTAACAATGATCCAATTGTTGCCATGGCATCTCCTGCTTGATTGTTTACACGAGGTATCTGCTCAAAGGTTATGTCTATGAAAAAGTCCTTAAGAATTTCTACCATCATTTTATAAGGATTGAGTTTATCATCCTTAGTTTGGTAGTCATCATTGACTTGGTTGACAATCAGTTGTGAGTCTCCATAGACCTTTAACTCTTGTATCTTCCATTGGACTGCTATCCTTAACCCCATTATTACAGCTTCATACTTAGCAATATTATTAGTACATGGAAATGATAGTCGGTATGACTTTGGAATAAAATCACCTTGAGGGGTGATAAAGAGGATACCTTCTCCTGGTCCATGTTGGGTATAGGATCCATCAAAGTACATTTTCCACTGATCTATTGTATTGACAAGGAACACTGATTCATCAAGAAATTCAGATATCAAAGAGTTCTTTGCATAGATAGGTGCTTCTTCCAGTTGGTCTGTGATTACTTGTCCCTTGATTGCCTTGCGCTCCACATATTCTATGTCAAATTCAATCAAGATCATTACCCATTTGGCCAATTTCCCGGTGAGAGTTGTTTTAGATAACAAATATTTCAATGGGTCAATTTTAGTGATAAGCTTGGTTTGATGTGACAACATGTAATGTCTAAACTTTTGTGAAGGAAAAACTACTGCTAAACATGCCTTCTCAATGGATGAGTAGTTCATTTTATATCCTACCAAGGTCTTGTTGATGTAATAGATTTCTCTTTCCTTTTCGGTCTCATCATGTTGTGCTAGAAGAGAACCTAGTGCAGCTGATGTTGCTAAGATATATAGGATCAATGGTTTGTTTGATATCGATAGCATGAGTACTAGAGGCGTCAATAGGCAGTCCTTGATCTGCTGGAAGGCTTTGTCACACTTCTCATCCCACTTGTATGTTATTCCCTTATGGAGAAGGTGTGAGAAAGGGTGGATCTTGTCTAATAATTGTGCTATGAATCTTCTAATGGATTGTAATCTTCCTTGTAGCCCTCTCATTTGTTTCAGTGTTTATGGGGGTCCCATGTCTAATATTGCTTTCACCTTTGTTGGATCGATTTATATCCCTCTTTGTGACACAATGTAGCCAAGAAGCTTCCCTGATGTAACCCTGAAGACACACTTTTTTAGGTTTATCCGTACTTTATACTCTTCAAGCCTATTGAAGATGGGTCCCAATACCTCTATGTGCTCACTTCTTTTCTTTGACTTGGCCAAAATATCATCCATGTAGTCTTTGACTAATTTTTGGATCATATCATGAAAGATGAGGGTCATTTATCTTTGATAGGTTGCTCCTACATTTTTCAACCCAAGTGGCATCATGTTCCAACAATATGTTCCCCATGGACAAGTGAATTCGGTTTTGTGTTGAACCTCCTTAGCGATCATGATTTGATTGTAACCTAAAAAACCATCCATGAGTGATAGCATTTCATGTCTAGCTATTAAATCAATGATGATGTCAATGTTAGGAAGAGGGAAATCATCGTTTAGACATGCTTTGTTTAAGTCTATGAAATCCCTGCATATTTTGATGCCCCCAGTAGGTTTGGAGGCTGGTACTAGGTTGGAAACCCACTAAGGATAGTCAATCAGTTAGATAAATCGACATCAAGAAGCTTTTGTAACTCAAGTTTTACCAAGAGTGCTATTTGAGGGTGCATCTTCCTTAATTTTTGCTTCACCGATTTGGCTTCAGGATAGATTTCTAAATGATGCACAACCACTTCAAAATTGAGGCCTAGCATATTTGTGTATGACCATGCAAAGTTTGTTCTTCTCTCTTTCAAAAATGTTGTGAGGTTCTTCTATTCTTCATTCAATAAGGATTCGCCATAGAAAGTTATCTTTGGTGCCTCTTCTATTCCTACATTCACTAGGGTGGCATTTACTGCTAGCACTACTGACTTTTCTAGATGCATTGCACTAAGAGGGAGATTAAATCCCTCATCCTTGGGTGCCTTAGAGAGGTTTTCACCCTCAGATGCATCCTTTCTTTTACTATTTTAGGATCAAAAAGTGCCATAGTGTGGTTTTGACTCAAAGATCTGCATGTTATTTTCATGTCATCAATTTTGTGACCGAAGGATTCAATCGTCTCCCCATAGTACGCCTATTTGTCTAGCTCTATATCAAAACCTACTTTGTGATCCCCATATGGTATGTTGTCGAGGAGTCCCATGAATTCTAAGATTTATTCATCATTTTTGAATAAATCTAGAATCAGTGGTCCATGTTGGTCCTAATCAATGAGTTGGGGGTATACTAGGCTTATTGTAGTGGGTTGGTAATTTAGGGTGAAAGATGTTGTGGATATCATAAAGAGAGAGTTATTCTCAAACAGGTCAGCAACGTCAAGAGGGAAGTCATCTAGGGTGGTGTCACACGATGTGGGTAACCAAGAGGAAGCCTTAACCCGTTTAACAAAAGTACCTTTTCCAATAAGGGTAACCTTGGTAGTAGTACATCCTAATCCAAGATTCTTTGGACATCTCTCGGGTGAATGATGGGTTACTAGAGACTTAAAAATGACCTAGGCCCCAGCTTAATTTTTCATCTTTTATCCTAGCATAATTATGACATTTAATTATGTCCTTGGTCCATTCGACTATTAATTAAATAATTCATAATTATTTAATTAATTCATGTCTCTTTATTCTTCATGATTATTAAATAAATAAATTGTATTTATTTATTCGATACGTCATTAATGGTCTATTATCTTCTTACAATTAAATAAATAATTTATTTAATTCCTTATGTCTTTCTCGACATTATTAAATAAATGAATTTTATTTATTTAATATGTCACTCACTCTCATAATTAAATAGATTTATTAATTTATTTAATTATTGGTCACAATATCTAAATTAAATAATTATCTTTAATTATTTAATTGCCTTATTTGACATTTCCCTCATTTTAAATAAAATTAATTATTTAAAATGGCCTCACAATTATTAACTCACTTCATTTTAGTAAATAATCTGAAAATCGATTATTCGATCACACAAATCCATATTTTGAATTAATTTAATTCAAAAATGGTAATCTTCTTCCAAAAATCAAGTAATTGAGAAAATTATTGATTTTCCAAATCTACTTTTCGTTCAACCTTTATCCTCTTGATTTTTTGAATCTTACAAATCAAGCCTTTATCTTCTTGATTTTTGAAAATCTTTCTTTTTGACTAATTGTCACATTTATTCTCAACCACCGATTCGATTTTCTCAAATGACATCTTGACCACTCATTTAATGATTTTTCCCTAACCCTAATTAGGGATTGTCACATGAAATCTCATCCACTGATTTTAGGCTTTCGTCAACTTTCAATCTTGTCCGTCCGTCCAAAATTATGTTTTCTATAAAATGTCAATTTGCTCACTTTCTCGGGATGACCACTTCATTAATATAGACATTCATGCTTAGAATTTACTTTGCACTTAGCTTGTTTAATTCAATTTGATTACTTGTCATAGGAATAATCATTTTTCATTTGTCATAGTCTTTATTTTGTCATTCAAATCCTTCAAAACTTGCATAGGACATAGTCATAGTCAATTGCTCATACACATACAAATCTGAGGGCAATAATCATAGGATCGCTGCGAGCTAGAAGGTGCTATGGAGATGAATCATGGAAGCTTCGAGGAATAACTGGTATAATCTTTCTTGTATTTTCTTTCATTGTACTTCATAGCTCTTTGGGTTTTATATGCTTGATCATAATCATCTAACCTTAGGAAAATACCCATTGATACATTGGTGAACTCGACGCATTTTATTTTTCTGTTTTCCGTACGGTTTTTAGTTTTTTTTTCAGGTACAAGTACGGACAACGCATTCCCTATTTTTCAAGCCACATCCGCTGTGTCTCGACGCATTCGACAGACTAAATGCCGCATTCGCTCTAATAAACCGCAATCGCAGTCGGGAAAGCCGCATTTGACAGACCGAGCCACATTTGCTGATTCAATCGACGCATTTTCCTGTTAACCAGAACGCGGGACCGCGACGCAATCACTATGTTGTGACGCATTTTCCTGGTAAAAGTTCTTTAAAAAAAATTGTATTTGGGTTTTTCTGTTTTCTATTCTTGGTTGTTTTACATTCTGGCTTTCTTCTGCATTCTGCCTAGCATAGGGGTTTTTCGTGTTATTAATCTTTGTTTGCAGAGTGTCGCGGTTACATCTCGTGGGTCCAAGACTAGTTGATAAAACTCCTAACTTGTGCTTTTGCAGGTTCAAGTGTCCAAGAATTATTTCAAAACATTGTGCTTGTTATTTTTAGAATAGAAAACATTTATTTTGGTGCATTAAAAATAAACATGTTTTCAATTATGTCTGATTGTGTTTGAAAGTGGTAGGCGAATATGCTCTCACCCTATGCAAACTAGGTGATTAGAAATTCAGACCCACTTTTTCCCTGTGTAACCTTGATGTAATAACCGAAGTATCCTCTCCCCTTGCGCAAGTCATGCGATACAGGGTGTAAGAGAAACGATTATTGCCTCTAGAAATTGAGCCTGCCATGGGATTTCATCACCTCTAGGCGACTCAAACCGGCAATGGAGCTAAAGCCAAGATACCCTCGACCGGTATATACATGTGAATCTTAAGGGAAAACCTAAGATTACGAATAAGAATGTGTCATA
>VDFB02344953.1:0-16174 GCA_007258455.2 Sequoia sempervirens | reverse complement strand
CCATTAATACTTGCTATTTATAATAAGTATTATCAAGCTCTGTGACGGCACCCCTACAGTTGGTAATAGTGATAGGACACTCTTAGGAGATTATTGCTAGACTTTTGCCAAGAGTTATTGAAGTATTAAGTCACGTTACTTTAATGATATTCTATTATTAAAGTGACTTATTAATTTAATGTTATAAAGTTACTTTGATAAAGTATTTTATAACTTGGCCATTAATAAAGTAATAAAGTGACTTTATTAAAAGAATGTATTTTAAGTCACTTTATTAATATTTAAGTGAAGGGGGCGCTTTTCAAGTCAAAGATAAAATATTAAATTATTGTGCAAAGCAAGTTGGCGTGGGATTTTGAGATGGAGAAATATTAATATTGTATTATTGAAAAGGCAAAACCCTAACTTGTGCATTGAATTTGGAGAAGGCTTAAAGAGAGGAAAGAACATTATTTTCATCATCCAAGATATTATTTACAAAACAATGGCTGAGCAATAGGTTTGTAGGTATGAAGCTTCAAGCTGATCAGAGCATGAAAACCCTCAATTAGGACAGGATCTACAGGCGTGAGAGACCGTCTAAGGGTTCTAGTTTGGATGGATTCACACAGAGACCATCAATCTGAGCATTCACAAATTTACTTAGCAGTTTCTTTCAGCATTTACAGTTTACATCAGCAAGTTTGAATAAGATAGAAGTCATTTTCAGGATTGCAGCAGACCGTACTATTTAGGAGGAATAAGGAGGAGGTTTGAGTTTGCAATTGAGATTGGTTCTTCACCAAGCCAGGGCGTACAGATCTGCCAAAGAAACCAGAGGTTTTCAACAGCAAAAAGGGGTATTTAATGTGGCACATGGGAGTCTAGAAGGTCGTACAAGCCAAGGAAAGAAGCACGTGGGAGTCTAGAAGGAAACCAATTTGATTTGAAGGCTGCAAATTCCTTGCTTGGAGGCGTCTAACAACATTCAGCAGATCAGCGTCAAACCAAGATGAAAAATGAGCAGATTGAAGCATGGCGTCCTTGCATCAGATTGTCATGATTGCCGTGAAAAATCCAAGTTTCAAACTTTTGCATTCTGGCTTATGGGTATGTTCTAATTATGTTTCAAATCAATAAAGAATAATTGGGTCATCTTTCATTTACGCAATTTCCTTCTTGTTTAAGCATTTTGCAATTTCTTTCAATTTACGGCACCATTTCCGGCACCAAAATCATAAAAATCAGAAAACATTCAAAAACTCAAAAATCAGTTTTGAAAACCCAAGGGGACATCATATATGACATGAAGCATACATATCAATACACATAAGACACAAAGCATACATGTGAAATACACACATATATAGAAATGCAATGTTGGCCCACTTGATTTTATTTTTTTATTTACTTAAGAAGAGGGTTGATGGCGCTAAAGTAGGTTTTTCCGTAGGGTTGGTAGATTAAGGCTTTGATAAATTGTAATGTCCCCTACTTGAGGGTGCTTGAATTTACCATGACAATTACATAACATAAAACTGTTTTACAGATGATATTCCATCGTAAATTATATAATAGATATTGAACTTACGAATAAATGAACTATTAACATTTATGAAATAATGAATAACAAATTAAACTTGGATCCAATATATAGACTTTTCCAATAACTATGGTATGCATTGGAGAGAAACATGATAAAGGTGCCGTAAGAAACTTCAAAATTGAAGATTGTAATAAAAGAAACTAATTCATTGTTTTGTTCATTACAAATTGTTGTCCCTTGTACTCATTATCTTTGTGAGTAAGAAGGCATGTTGGAATGCATGTAAACTAGCTTTGCTTTGCTGATGCCAATAGGTTGCATTTCATCGAGTGGATGAAAGAGTATGTACTCTAAATTCTATTTAGCTAAAGAATAACTAGCAACCTATTGAAGCAAAGGGAGCTTCCTCATTAGAGTTTTTAAATTAACAATTTTAAAATCAACCTCTTCAAATTTGAAAATAATAATTTTTGAAATGATAAAACAAATTTAAAGAGGGTAAAAATTCATGTTAAATCACTTGTGATAAAATTTTTATTGCAAGAACTTGGAGGTGTGGCAACTTGTGGCCATAGAGGTACCACCAAGAGTGAGCATCCTTCCCATATTTGTCACGAAGAGCAGAAACACTTATACCACGAGAGGTAACAAAATCAACAAATTCATTTGTGACTGGATCTTCCATATCAGGATCAAGGAAGAGTTTAGTAAGGGCTTTCCTAAACTGTTTGCTGACTTATTTATCACGGTATGGTGACACTCTTGTTGGCATAGCAAGGATCTCTTCATTGTAACATTTGGGAGTCAAAGCAAAGGCAAGGAAATGGATTGGGGTGGTCATTTTGTTCCCACTACTCAACACAAATTGATTGCACCTCTTTGAAGAAGGTTTCTTCAAGATCTTGCTCTTTTGCATTTATGATGGATTTCATCTTCTCAAGCATTGAGTCAATGCCATCATAAACCTCACAAACATGGCTTATCCATGTCAGTAAAGCGTATCATACTCATGATGGGCTTGGTGAAACTAAGAAGATATTCTACCTGATCCCACCAAGAATCATCTAGAGTCTTTTGCTTATATTTTCTACCCTCTCAATGTTTGATTGCCTCCATATAGACCATGATTGGCTAATGACCAAACCAAAAAGCACCTCTCACACCTTCACAAATCGTCTCAAGATGATTGTGTTGGATGCAGATCTAGTCTCGAACTCATTTGAAAATAAAATTAAAGAAATTAAAAACAAAAATGAATGCATATATATTTTTTTAAAATAAAAAATAAAAAAATTGCATTGTTTGAATCACCTTCAGTAGCTCTAGTTGCAAGAATGATCTAAAAATAGCCTACGACATGTGGTGATTTGTGATGAACATTTGATCTCTTTAGCCTCAACATGGACTTGTTTGATCCAAGCTATTTTCATACCCAACTTTTGCAGCATGAGGTTGAGAGAATGCATAACACAAGGTGTCCAAAATATATGTGAGAATTGTGTCTCAACTAACATACCAGCCACTTTGCAATTCTTTGCATTGTCCATTATAACTTGGACAACATTTTGAGGACCCACTTCATTAATGCATTGTATAAGGATGTCAACAATAAATTGTGCATCCTTCACATGCCCTTCAACATCCAAAACTTTCAGAGACATTGCCTCTTTAGGGCACATTGTAATCATAGTTTTTTCTTCCTTCCAACCATCGAAAATAATACACACTTGTTTCTTTCCATGAGGCCTTAATGGGAGCTAATGTAGTTTCTATATGTTTGACCTCCTTTGACAATAAAGTGCCATGCACCCTCTTATAACTTGGGCCCGTGTACCCCTCTGCTTCATTTTCTTTTTTTACCATGTCTTGCCAATAGGTTGATCAAACAACATTGAAGGAAAAACCATTTGTATAGAGGCATCTTGAAATGTTTTAGTCAACAATATCACCAACATCATTATTAAATACCCTCTCCAATGGCCCTTGTGCCCTCTTCACATTACTAGCCTCAACCTCATTCCTACCAAAAAATGGATGGCTTTTTACTGCAATATCCAAGATGACACTATGTCCATGAGATGGAGAAGTAAGTGGCCTCTATGAGCCTCTTCGTCTACTCAATGGATGCCCCATTCTATTTGCAACCCTTGCATCTTTCTCCTCTTGCTCCTTAATATATTATGTTATTTTAGAAGGTGGTATAGGTACATTGTCTTTCTTGACAAGTTCTAATTCACAATCTAAGGAATTGCATGTACTGGCCTTCACTTGATTGTAGGTGATGTCGTCCTCTTCGGAGCTGACACATCTCGTAGCCGATGATTAGCCTATTACACCTCAGAGGCTGAGCAGGATGATGAGGGTCTGATGGAGCTTGGTTTATTCGTGCTGGTTTAATTTTACCGCCTGGCTTGCCTTCAGCTCATTCAGACACCATTTGCCTGAGTTGCTATTTTTAGCAGTATTTGGCACTCAGCGAGGCACCCCTGCTATTTTTAGCAGTATGGTTTGGTCATGTGAGGAATCACTCCCTTATTCACCAGCTTCAAACGGTTCGTGAATCGGATATATTTCGAGGGAGATATTAATATTTAATTGATTTAATTAAATATTAATTATTCGGAGCTTATAATATAAAGTTATAATATTTTAAATATTATAACTTAATTGATTTTGCTGAAGGGGTCGACCATCATGGAAGGGGCCATTTTTAATTATAATTTATAATTAAAAATGAAGTTTGAAACTATTGAAATAATTAAAAGAAAAGTTCGAATTTATTTAAATGATGCTCAATTGAGAAAAGTCGCACTTTTCAAGAATATAAGGGTTTTGCCTTGGGATTCGAGCCATTATGTTGAATATTGAAATTTTGATCAAGTCTTCTTCCGGAGAACGAAGCCTAGGGTTTCTGTTGTCTACAGGCATTGGAGAACGAGCCATCTTCAGTGTTGCAATTCAGAGACTGTGAAATAACAGTTGATCTATTGCTTTCAGAGAGATTTCTTCATTCAGAAGTGATCACAGAACATTCACAGAGTATTTACTTTCAGAGTTTTCAGTGTTAGATTCATCCGGCAAGATTTCTTCAGTTGAGGCGCCTATTTCATTGAGATCTGGAGATTCAAGAGAGAGCCGTACTTTTATTTATTTGCTGGCTACTGTTTCAAAGCCGTACAACTCAACTGCAGGCCGTACATTCATCATTAAGGCCGTATTTTTCCTGTATGGGCAAATCGCCTTATCTTCTGGCAGTTTGATATCACAGTAGGGGGCGCCTATGCCTCTAGGAGTTCTTGCTATCATCTGGCGCAGGGAACAGGCATTGTAAGGATCTGGTCGTACCATTCAAGCATTAACCAGCTAGCTGCAAAATCAGGTTTTTGACTGAAAATCTGACTTATCTTAGTTTGAATATCAAAAATCTATCATTGTAATAGCTGAGGAAAGTTAATATAATCATTAGCTATGATCTCTGGAACCTATTTATGTTAGATTTAACCTTATTGCATTTATTGGAAATTTTATATCATTTTCTTCCAAAATCGCATGGTTCTTTATTTCATGCAAAAACCCAAAAATCAAAATACACAAAAACAAACAAAACACAGACATAGCTCAGAGTTTAATGGAACAGTGGGGTTTCTACATGTGAACTTCATAGTTGCTTATCACATTTGTGACATATCTAAACATGTCCCTCCACTTGGAATTTGCTCTACCATTTCTGGATGCCTCCATAGCAGTGACCCAAGTCAATTCTAAATGAGGGTTTGCTGACTGAACTAGAACTTGTTGCAATCATAACAATTTACATGCAATAGACCAACAAAAAAAAGTTTGAACAATGAAATATTAAAAACAAATGAAACTCGAACAATTTATAAAACATATTAATATTTTATATAAAAATTGATGTATTCTAATTTCTATATTATCTCTATTAGACTTCAATTTTTGTGATTTAAATTTAATAATTTTGCTATTTAAAATTTTAATCATACAAATAAAATATTAAAATAAAATCTAAAATTATTATATAATGTTTAAATATACTATTTATTAATTTAATTATTTAATAATATAAACTATATTAATATAATATGTTGCATTGTGATTTAATATTTATCTATACACTAAGATTGAATATAATATACTATTTAAATATTCAAATACATAATATTTATTATTATCTATATATAATATTATATAACAATAATATTTTTAATATACTACAAAATTAAAAATTACAATGGTAATAGTAATTTTCAAATAATAAAGTTATAAATAGTAATACATATGTATAATATAATAATACTATATTATATAACTATAAGGTGTTGTAATGTTGTTGAAGGTTTGGAAAACTAAACGAAGAAAACTAGGGTTTTTGACTGTTCGTAGTAAAAGAAAAAATGAAATGTAGATTAAAAAAACCATCATTACACTAGCCCGGGGTTTCAAACTTTTAGCTAGTTGTAGAAAAATGAAAGTAAAGAACTTGAAATATAACACTCCGTCAATACTATGTCCATTGTGGTCCACTTCACATCTTGTAAACCTGCAACCTTCCTCCTAATCATGTTGGCTGTTTTTTCTTTGCCCTATTTTCATGTTGCAAATGTGTTGTTGGCTGCATGAATGAAGAATAGAAAAGTTATGAAATGGAGGTGAAATGTTGAGTGTTTAGGCTTTTTTTTTTGCTTTTCCCAAGGAAATCATGAACCGGAATTGGTCCAGAAACAACTTGAATTGTGTGGGTATGGGACACTGTTCAAAGGATCAATTTGGTGTTTAAAAAATTGAACCCTATACGAATCCATAGTCGCTTGGTTCAAAAATGCAGTTCCATGACGCTTCATGTCTAGAATAGAAAATGTTGCAATTTGGCAACGAGGTGCTTGTAATAGGGCTCACCTTATCACAACCAAAATTTTCCTCCTTGCTGGCTTAATATTTTGATGTAGATAAAAAGATTCAAATATAACATAAAACAGAATTCCAAATGATGAAGTTATAATCAACTCAATCAAAACATGAGCATGACATCCCCATAAAACGATGATGGCTTCTTATTGAATTCACAATCAGATTACAAATAGAGGATTGATTGTAACTTACAATCAGATAGTCTGATTTAGAAAATCACATCACATACAACATGCAAAATAGCCAAGATGTTTACCAAACTCTAGCCAAGGGATTGAAGAATGAAACCCTAGGTAGTCTTGATGAAGTACCCATCAATCCTTGATTGAAAGAAGACTGTAGCAGCATTGTTGGTGGTTTGGTATGACTGATAATAACTCTGTAGCAGCTGATAAACACTTGAACTTGACTGTAGATGACCCAGAAATGCAGAAGCTCATCAAATATTGCAAATAGCTCAAAACATGAAATCACCTAGCTCCAAAAGATAGTAATTTAGCCCAGCTTGCCTCCTATGCTTGGAAAAGGATGAAATATGACTGATATCAAGTCTGAAACTTGATTTCCAGCAACTTGTAAAAGCCTGATGTGGATTTCCAGCCAACCCACAATGCAAAAACTCTTCAAAATGAAACCCCAATATGCCAAAAGTGGCGAGTTGTTCCTTGAAAACAAAATACAATTCAATTTACTTGATTCCTTCTTGGACTTGCAACAAAACTAGTCTTCAAACCCTTATCTTCAAAGTCCTAACTCCACAGAAGCATGTCAATTAGGCTCTATGATGAACTCCATGCGAATTCACCTCTCATGGTGGAATGGGGTCATCACCAAATCACAAATATTTCAAGGGAACACCACTTGAATCGACTGAAATTCACTTCCAACCAAGAGAAGACTCTCTTCACAATGTTTATCAAAATATCAATGCAACATAATAAGCCCTCTCAAAGCCATCGATGCCTTCCTAAATAAGGCTCTTAACCAACCGTAGTCCAAACCACCATAAGGGAGAATCTGATTTGTTCTTATTAAAATATTCAATGCCTTCTTCCCTAAGGCATCTAAACCGCCCTTATTCAGAGGATCTGATTTTATCTTATTAAAATATTCAATGCCTTCTTCACTAAAGCATCTAAGCCGCCCTTATCCAAAGGATTTGATTTTATCTTATTAAAATATTAAAATATTCAATGCCTTCTCCATTAAGGCACTAGACTGCCCTTGATCGAGCTGACTTAGAAAAGAATCTGATTTGATCTTAAATATTAAAATATTTGATGCCTTCTTAAACCGCCCTAAGAGAGAGAATTTGATTCTGAAGCGAATCAAATCTGATTTCAAGTAGGCCGACCAACTAAGGAAGATAATAATATTTTATCTGTTTTAAAACTCTCCTCCTTGTTTGCTTTGACTTTGCAAGTGGATCATGGAATAATAATAAAATATAATCAACATTATATTTTATTTTCCATTAAGGATAATTCCCCTTTTAACTCTCCAAAAGCAACTCATCAAAATATTTATCTTTTTGGCCAAAATCACTCTTTAGGATCAAATTGGTTACCTTGGCAAACTTCTCCAATGACCAAGGTTTCAAATGAAGCTCAAAATGAAAATCATTGCTTGGCTCCAGAATTGGGGACATTAAAGTGCTGCTAAATTAACTTTCAATTCAAGCATTCTTGTGATGTATGATTGATCAGCTAAAGTGGTCTTTCAACCAGCTGCTGGGACTATTTGCTGTGCCTAGTTTTGGTTGCTGATTATCAATTAGACCTGCAACTCTTTCATATCTATTATTGATTACATCTTATCAGACCATAATGACCTGCAGTTTGTGGTAGCAATCATAATTCAATTGGATCTTGGTTTTTAGAGGTATCATGCTATTGTAAGAATTTGTGAATAGCAGTTTCAAATTCTTCAGTAGTTTATCAGTTATCTCTTTTAGCTATAGCATTGTTCAACTCATTATATACTAGTTTACTCCATTCTAGGTAATTATTTTATTTGTTTTCATTTTATTTATCTACTGTTTGATGAAATGTCTACTTTTAGATTGTTGGTCAATTGTTTGATGAAATTCCTGGATTTGAATATTGAAGAGTTTGCTTTGATATTTTAGTTAGTGTAATATTTCTGATGTTCATATTTCAGTTTCGGGACATTACACCTAGAAACACTAATAGTAGCAAATATTTCGTCTTCTTGATTAAACTCTATGCTTGATACAATATTTGCAAACTTGGGACAACCAAAGACGAGGTTGAGAACAACAACCCCTATGTCTGATTTTGCTGGAAAACTCTGTGCAACTGCAAGAACACTCCGAAAATTGATTTCCACAACACCCTTGAAAATTATATTATTGAACCTAGATATTTGCTTGAAACTTGCAAGAAAGAAATACCACCTCTAAAACTGATTGTCAGATCTTCATTGGAATGTTGCAATGTTGGGTATAATGTGAAAGATGACTAGTTCACTGTGTTTATTTCTTCTCTTGAATCTTTCTTTTCTTTTCTTTTGTCTTCACTTTTGACCTGCACACATATAAAACACAATAATCAGTTTTATCATGATTAAAAACACTTATTTATACTTACCTTTGTATATATCAGATTCTTCTTTTGAGCTTTCCATCAACATGAACTTTGTATTTGATTCATCTCTGCGGGCCTATTGCCCGGTTATGCTTTTATTCTCCATCTCCTTTGATGCTTTGAATGCTGCCTACCTTTTAGATGATTCCTCTTCTTCTAACTCCATATCTACTTTTTCATCATATTTTTCTAAATCCATTTCAACATTTCCTTTCCTTTTTAACTTTTCTTATCTTTCTCTCACAAGATTGTTTCCATTTGTCATGACATCGTTCTTTGTTTCTATTGCTATGTGTATTCCAAGTGCCACCTTATCATTTTTATTTGGTTTTGTTAGTGCACTATTATTAACATTTTTCTTGGTATTTCCTTTTCTCTACCTTCTAGCAGTTAGGCTATCTCCTGAGGAACCCGCTCTGATACCAATTGATGAGCACACAGTGATACTGAGAGGGGGTGGGGAGAGAGTGAATCAATAGCTAACAATCTTTTACTTTTCAAACTCAATTTAATTACATCAACTACACATATGCAAGATCTAGCAATTAAGTGCACAATGTGAACACACAATTTATGTGGAAACCCTTTCGAGAGAAAACCATGACATAATATTGCTTATATGTACATCTTCTTTCTTGTTGTTGTAGGCTCCAACCTACTAGAGACTCCAATCGCTACTTGACAAAAATATAGGCTCCAACCTATTGAAGGCTTCAACCCCCACACAAACTGAGCTCCAACCTAGTAAGAGGTTCCAACCTCTATTTGAAAGGCTCCAACCTATTGGAGGCTCCAACCCCCACACAAACTGAGCTCCAACCCAGCAAGAGGCTCCAACCTCTAACTCAACAAAGTCTTGGTCCTCTTGAAATTAATGTTCTTCAAAATCTGATCTCAAATCTTTCTTATGTCTGCTTTCAAATCTGCTCTTTATTTGTTCCCAAATTTTCCTTTTATCCATTCTTAAAATTCTTCCGTAAAATCTCTCATGAATCTGCTCATAAATCTCTCATTATCCTGCTCAAAACTGCCTTATAAGTCTCAAATAAAATTGATGTGACGAATGCTCTTTATGACTGCTCTAAAATTATGTATTGATTGCACCAAGGTCTGCCCGAAATGCTGAGCCAAACCTGCTCCAAATCAGGGATAATTTTTGCTATAAATCTGCATTGAATTCTTCACAAGTATTTGCACTGGTTTTTCATATACATCTGCACTTATTCTTCAGACAAGACTGCATTTATTCTTCATAAGTATTTGTACATATTCTTCATATACGTCTGCATTTATTCTTCATAAAAGGGCTGCATATATTCTTCAATATAGATCTGAAAGACTTCATAATTTTCTGCTCTTAGCTCTGCTTTTAATTGAATTGATATATCATTATGATTCTACTTGTTATTTTCCTTCCACATCATTTCCTTTTGTATACCCAAAAGGTGTGACTTATTGAAGGAGCTCGGCCTCTAAATAAAACAAATTCATTTTAATTTAACCTTCAAATCACCTATTAGAGGGAAGTCGGGCAACACATAAATAAAGCATAATTAATCTTTGACTTGGGTGCCATTCATGAGGTCGGCCCATTATAAATGAAACTTGTCTTTGCTAATAAGGAAGGAGGTTGACCTCCTTAATAATAAACTTATTTATATACTTTTTAAACGTATATCAAACTATGGTCGGCCAGCAAGAAGATGATGATATAAATATTAATTTAAATGTCTAATTTCCTTTAACAGCAGCAAGCTGATTTCATCTTTGACATCAAATACAATATTGTGACACTCCTTGAACCAGCAGCGACTTCAATTAATGTGACGTTGATCTTCCCTTTGACATCAATGACAATAATATTTCCAACAGAATAGGCATGTTTTCTTTGTTTAGGTCAATGCATTTCCTTTTGTCATGTGATTTAGGGGCATGGTTGTGGGCTTCTGCTGAGACTTACCCTTGGGGCCAGAGGTCAGGCCACAGTGCAGTGGGCTAGCCCGCGGTGATTTCGAGGAGTGGGAGTCGGAGAAGTCTTAGTGGAACTCTTGAGTGGAGCACCATCAGCACGAGTCCTAAGGTCGGACTCGGGAGTCCCGACCTAGGACTCTCCTGCACGGCTGAGTCTTAAAATGGGTTAAAACCCATGTTTCTTTTTTTTTCATTTTTAGACTCTCAATTGTGAAAAACAGGTCTGCAAATTGATTTGGGGTTGATTGAAGCAAGGAGAACGAACTAAAAAGATCAAAATAGAGCTAGGTAAGTGATCTAACAATTCTTTTTGTTTGTTTTCTTCAATTTCTTGCATTCAAAATCAAAAAAATCAAGAAAAATAAGGGGAAATGCTGCCAATTTTTTTTCTATTTTCCTTAATAGCCTAATTCTTATTGTTTCTAGCTTGGATTTGCATTCTTTTTCTTTTGCAAATGTTTGAAACTTTGAATCACATTTATTTGCTGATTTTTTAGCAAACCCTAGCTGATTTTTTTTTTCCATGTTGAACTTGAAATAACAATGTTGTCTTCAAATCCAAAGGGACTAAAAAAAGACCCTGCATGGAAGTATGGAATTCCAGGAAATAAAAAAGGTGAATTGACATGTAATGAATGCAAGAAATGGATGACAGGAGGAATAAACAGATTAAAATACCACCTTACTAGAATACCTAGGCAAAATGTGGAGGGATGCAAGAATACTACTCCTGAGATTATTAGAGAGATGAAGGCCCTTCTTGCTGAATATGAGCTTAAAAAAGAGGAAAGACAAAAAACAAAGGATGCCCTAGCAACAACAATGAGTGGATCCCAATCCCAATCTACACCCTCTATGCCCCATGGTGCTACTGCTGCAAGTCCAAGCTTCCATGCTCCACATTCATCTTTTGGTGAGAGTCCTGATGGTTCCTTTTCTACTGCTAGTGCTAGTCAGGGTCCTTCATCAGGACCAAATTATTTTATTCCACGTAATGTTCCAGGAGCACAACCTTCACTTGAAGGTACCGGTTGGAATAAGGAAAAGCATCAAGAAGCTAGGATGGCCGCTGCAAACTTTTGGTACTACAATAATCTACCTTTCAATGTTGCAAACAGCCCATATTGGGAAGGTTTGGTTAATGCCCTTACAGTTGCAGGAAAGGGGTTTAAGACCCCATCATCTAAAGATTTGAGAGGGCCATTGCTAGAGGAAGCCGTAAAGAATACACGGCTTGTGGTTGATGAGCAAAAGAAATTTTGGCGAAGAAAAGGTTGCAACATTTTATCTGATGGGTGGACAGATAGATGAAATAGAACTCTCCTTAACTTTTTAGTGGCCTCTAATGGTGGATTGGTGTTTCTAAAATCAATAGATGCCTCCCATGAAGTTAAAAATGCTGCGACTTTATGCAATCTATTAGATGGGGTGGTCCAGGAGGTTGGAGTTGATAATGTTGTCCAAATCATCACGGACAACGCAGCTGCATATGTAGCTGCAGGTAGACTACTTATGGAGAGGTATCCCACAATTGCATGGTCTCCGTGTGCTGCACATTGCTTGGACCTATTGCTAGAGGACATTGGGAAGATTTCATGGGTCAAAAGAGTGGTTGAAGATGCAAAAAGTGTTACAAAATTTATCTACAACCATACTTGGGTGCTTTCTTTGATGAGAAAATTCACAAATTGTAAGGACCTTGTGCGACCTGGAGTGACACGATTTGCAAGCCACTTCCTCACATTGCAAAGCATTCTTGGTGCCATTGGTCATCTCAAGCAAATGTTTGTGTCCGATGCTTGGAAGGAGTCCTCATTTTCCAATAGACCTGAAGGGGAGAGGATTGTTGCCATAGTTTTTGATGAGACATTCATCAAAAATGGAGAGGAGTTGATGGGGGTAAGTAGCAATCACACAAAAAAAAATTATACATGATAATCTATTTGCTGTTTTTATTTTTTGAGGGGTTAATTTTGTTATGATTTAACATTTGTTTTCATTTTTTTAGGTGATAGAACCTTTGGTGAGGGTTCTTCGTATGGTGGATGGAGATGGCATGCCAATGGGGTTCATCTATGAGGCCATGGATAGGGCCAAAGAGGCCATATCACATTACTATGGCGGAAACAAAAAGAAATATGAAATCATATGGCGCATCATTGATCGGAGTGGACACACCAACTCCACCAGCCGATCCATGCCTTTGCCTACTTCTTGAATCCGAAGTTCTACTTCTCGGACACATTTAAGGCGGATGAGGAGGTCATGGAAGGTCTTGTCATATGCATTGATAGGATGGTGCCTGATCCTGAGCTGAGAGATAAAGTGCTTGATGAGTTGGAAGTGAGATTTGTTACATCTTATTTATGAATTTGCAATGTTGAGCCTTGACTATCTATGAATTTTCTATATTTGATTTACTTTTTCTTTTATCTATTCAAGGTCTACAAAGGTGCAGAGGGGAGACTCTTTTCCTCCCAACAAGCAATTGAAAGGAGAGGAAAACAACAACCAGGTAAAAAATGAAATTAGAAACTTGATTCTTACATATAGATTGTTTACTTTATTCTTATTTCTTAATACTTATATTTTTTAAACATGTTTTTGTAGATCTATGGTGGGCGAACTATGGTGCTAGCACACCAAATCTTCAAAAGCTAGCCATACGTGTCTTGTCACAGCCATGCAGTGCTTTTGGGTGTGAACGGAATTGGAGTTTATTTGAGAACATTCACACAAAGAAGAGGAATAGGTTGACTCAGCAGCGCCTAAATGATTTAGTTTTTGTTCGATACAACCTTCGCCTCCGAACTAGAAAGGTGGAGGGTGTTTCACATGAGTCCATCGACTTGGATGACATTGATCCATATGGTGAATGGACTATTGATGAACAAAATGATGAGGCTGATGTCTTCCTTACTGATGAGGATCTTGCTGAATTAGAGAGAGCAGCAGCAACAGAAGAAGAAGCAGCAAGATTGGATGCCATGGAGGATGATGAAGACACATTCGAATATCATGTTTCCCCTTCTCGATCTCCTAGTCCTCGTTTGGATACTATAGCACGGGCACCTTCTAGTTCTAGGCCTCCAAAATTGAGTACCATTGGGAGGGGAAAAAGGAAGATGTAGATTACATGTGGTTGTTAATGTTTTCTTCTTTTTGACATGATTATATGTAAACATTTATAAATTTATGATGCTGTTCTACATTGAAACTATGAGTATTTGATGACTATGAATGATGAAATTTCAATTTTTCTTTGAGTCCTAGCGAGTCTTTTCGAGTCCGTCTTTGAGTCCTAAGTCAGTCATATTTTTGGGCTGCGAGTCTGTGATCGAGTTTAACTATGATTTAGGGTTTGTTGCTAGTGTTTTCGTCGCTGTTGTGTGAAATAGATCTGTTTGTTGGCCTTGACTCCTTAATCAGATGAAATTTCCATTCTGCTGGTGCTTGTATTCTATTTCTGTTATTTGATTTGGTTTGTCAGCGTATTCTTAGCTTGATTGCACAATTTGAGTTATCTTGCCAGCGTAAACTCTCCAATAATGTTCACAGCTGATCATGCAGATTTAAAGTCTTTGCCACTCAATCGTTGTTCACTCGTGTGATTATTTCTGTTGTGTCTCTTAAAAAAATTCTAGTTGCTCTTTTTCACTTACTTTGCTAGCCTTGTACAATAATATCCCACGATTCATTAGACACTGCCCTTTGCTATGACTTTTCATGCAGAAATAGTCAGATTGCATACAGTTTTGTTTTGCAGCATGGACAAAAACATTCATGACAACAAACAATCATCTTACAAACCAGGAAAGTGACACAAAAACTAGAAACCAGTGATATTGGCTTTAACGCATTGCAGAGATCCTAAAACACAGGAAAAATGAGGTTTAAATAATTAGTTTTTCAGGGGTGTAACAAAATATTGACTTGTGGAATTTTTTTCCTTTTGTGCTCCTTTTTTAAATGATAATCCACATCTTTGTTGACCTTACATTCTTGTATGCTTCTCTTTGTTGAGATAGAGCAAGTTCTAGACTGGTTTAGGAGGAAATTTCTGATTTGGACTTGTGCTGGAGGTCTAGTGTGGTGATGGGGTTGTGAATGAGGTGGGTTAGATGATAATTATGTTGGAGAAATATTATTCTTGCCTTAATTATCATCAAATATTAGAAACCGTATAGAAACAATGATCTTTCTATGATTTTGATAAAGGATATAAATGTTTTTAATGCAGGGTTAAAAATTTGACAATGCTTTCTCATTGTTTATTCACATATTATCATCATAGGTTCAAAATTGAGCTCTTGAATTCCCACCTTGAATATATTTCCTCTTATATTTCATTATTGAATGTGCAGGAAAAGATTGGTAAGTGTACTCGGTTTGCTGATTAGTTCTTTGGAACTTCATTTACCAATCTTGGTCAGTGATTGCTCTATTAAATGAAAGTTTTATTTTCATTTTGAAAATCATTTAATTGCCATCTTTCTAAATTTCCGTAACATTCTATGGTAGATAACTTGAAATATAAAAAAATAACTATTTTACAGAGAGAAAATTGTTGTGGCACATGATATGCATCTTTCACTTATTCTGCTTCTTTCTCATTTTTTTTGAGTTCATGTGCATCAATTTGATTGCAGAAAAGATTTGAGAATGATAGTTTTGGATAAAATTCATGAACCTGTTATTGAATTCTATTGTAGATGCTCAAAGAGGTCATGGTGTAGTCAACCAAGAAATCTGCCATATTCAACATGCTATTAATATTTCTATCTATATAGGTATCCAATGCTAGTTGTGATAATGGAGAAAACATTTGTTGAGCATATGAACAATCAATGGAAGTCCCAAGAAATCACCATTGTCCACTGTTATTTGCAAGGAGAAGATTCAAGCTCAATAATCTCCTCTATTACTTGCTTGTTAGTTGTTGCTAATATCTCGCTTGACCTCCTTAATTTCCCATTTCACAAATAGATTATTGTCATAATGAAATTATCATGGATAATGGGTGATTAATTTTTGCACATATTTATTGGGATACTTGTTATAGAGAGTTGAAAAATTACCAAGCATAGGCCAAAAATATTTTTCTTCATTATACATGGGCGATTCATCAGAAAGAATCCAAAAT
>VDFB02344952.1:0-11210 GCA_007258455.2 Sequoia sempervirens | reverse complement strand
ATTGATGATGTGCCTAAGTCTAGAATGATGTTTTCAAAATCTCTAAAGTTTGTTTGGATGGATGAAGATGATAAATGTTTGGAGTGGATGAGGTGTTTGATTTGATCCTAAGAGACTTAGAGAGACTTTGTTTACTAGGCCAAGGTATTGAAGAACACACTTTTCTCTAAGAGCAATCAAAAGACCAATATGACCAAAAGATATCAAGCACATGTGTGGGGTCCAATTTGTTATCTTTGCTTAATGAGTTATTTTTACCACAAACACAATTCTTGATTAGGTTTCAAACTGAATGTCCCATGTCACAACTTCTTTTTGTCCCACAAAGTGCTATGTGAAAGTTCCAAGAAATTAGGACAAGGGTTGCCTAATGTTGACCTTTGTAAGAGCAAATCAAGATGTAAACCCAATTACTTAGGAACCTCTAAGGACATAATCCCAAGGGTAAGCAATAGTTCTTGGGCTTTGTCAAAGGTATTTTCTCTAACTAAGGGGTTTGAAATTTTGATGATGATGTTGAATGTTGGTTTTGCAATGTTTTCGATAAATGCACTGTGTTTTCAAAAAAAGAACAAGTACAAGCCCTATGGATGTGAAAGACAATATTTGTTGAATCCCCACTTGGACAAGTCCAGCTACACTTATCTCTAGCAGATGGTTAGATGCTTGACCCCACTAGCTCCCCTCCACGGCTCATTAACGTCAATCGGGGTAGCCAAGCATCAACACCCATGAAACTCCCATGGCATGCTTTCCATCTCTACTAGAAGATCGTAAAAGTGTGGGACGGCTTCAGAACGACCATTCTTGCACCAACAAATAGATCAAGGATTTTGGAAAATTCTAGTGCATGGGTTCTAGTAAGGACTTTCCGTTCGTTGAGATTGACCCATTCGGAAAGAGTCCCCTTTCGGATCCATCTTGTGGGAGGCAACTGCGTGTTAATGGCGTTTAACCAATACCCACATTTATATCCCAGCTGGAAATACTCTTGGCTTTAGAGTGTTACCAGTTGAGTCGTTCCCTTGGGTGAGCACTTTTTCCCCAAGACATGCCCTCTAAGATAAACAAAAGCAAGCAAAACCACAATCCGTAACTTGATCAATCTTTGACGGCACAAAGAAAGATAATATACACAAAAATGCCCCTACTCACACTCGTACAAGATATTCAATTTTAAATCCAAATTGAAGTGTTTCAAAGCAATAAAATGCATTTTTGAGTGTTTCTCTTGCACCCTAGATTGCACGGACCGCAAGGGGAGAGGATACACACTCAAAATGCACCCAAGACAAAATCACACAATTCAAACACTTGTTCATTTTATAGCCTTCAAAGCAATTGTGAGTTTCTTTTAAGCACCAAAATGAAGTGTGAGTTTGATTGTTCAATTTTTAACCTCAAAACGAAATCTAGTAGGTGTCCAAGGTTCAATTTTAACCCTTTGCAACGAAAAATTGAAGTGTTCTTTTTAAGAGCCCCAAAAGAGATGTGAGTTGATTTCAAATAGAAAATGAAAGCGTAAATTGGAATCTCCAAGCATAAAAAATGCTTTAGCAATATTCAAATTTAATGTTCGTCTTTGCTTGGTTTTGACGCTTGATTCTGATGTCACCCTTCACCAAATGAACTGAAAACGTCTTTCCTAATGCAGAGTTTCCTTCTACTATCAAATGCAATGTTATTAGTGTACGCTAAGTTTAGTCTTCTCGGTAAGAAGTCCGCAAGCACTGATAACCATCTATATAGCCGAGAATATTCCCCTCAAGATTTCCTCAAGTTGGCATCATTCTGCCTATGCCTAGCCTCGATGGAATATGACTGCAAGCATTTGTGAGCATGGCCTCTAGGATTCTTCTTCTTTTCTTGCTTGGAAACTTTAAGGGTCTGCCCCCTCACCTTCCTGCACGGGTCAATGAAAAAAACAAACAAAAAAAAACTATCATGCAATTAGCAGGCGTGGAGCGGAATTCCTCAACATTTTCCAGCATGCTCACACCAAAATGGGAGCTTTGGAATAGATAAATAACATCCAACGAAAGCATGAAGGATAGAAGAATTTAGAATACGCATGCAAGAAAAGGATTTAGAAAATTTCAATGCAACTGGTAAGTGTAAAAGGGAATTCCACAACCTAACTTTACACTTCTGATGTTTCCTTGCTCTCTTCCTGTCACAGTGGTGGTCGCTGGACGTTCCCTTTATCCTTTCCTATCCATCACCTAGTATTATGGGCATGGTTTGGTTAGCATCATATATCATGAAGAATACACTACTTCATTGAGAGCACAACACAAATCTCAATAAAGAAACCCCTTTTTGCATATTGTGTGTATCACAATGCTCTATACAAACACTCAAGAGTATTGAGTGTTGATAGCCATCTACTTAACAAACTTTGGAACTTCTGTTAGGCTTCTTCAACCCGTGGAGTAGTGGGATTGGCGTGGCTGGTTTAAGCAGAATCCCAAAATATACAAAGATAGTGTGTGGCGCTTCAACATGTTCAGCATGTTCAAATCTTTGTTGGCGGCAAAGTGACTATGTTGATTTGGCTCTACTATATGATGTAAGTCAAGATTTAAGGCCTCCAGATGCTATGTACAAAACTCTTGATCAAATACATACCTTCACAGCCAATCACGAATTCACTGTCAAAAGTTATTTCTAAGCTACTGAAGGAAACAAAACAAAGAATATATTCAGCAACTAGCGAAAAGTGACTACTATGCTCACAGCATTAAGTGGGATTATATAGTCCAAATCAATGTGATGTGGTCAGGAATGACGTGACATTGCAAGCTCCCTAGTTCATGAAACTTGTAAATGTGGATAATACAGATCAGAAAATTTGAGCAATACACACCAAATATGGAGGGATCTATGCTAGTATATTTGAACAATGAAAGCACAAATTTGAAGTACATGAACAAAGTATGCTTAGAAAGAAGATTAAAAGAGGATTAAAGCAGACTTAAAATATACATCAATAGTCATATTTAAACAATATATGTTTAAAATTAGATAAGCCCTCCTTCTAGCGCCATTTTGTAGGACCCTAAATCTGCATTGGATCAAAAACAAAAACCCCTTAGTATTGGTGGTAAACCAAAGCAAATAAAAGATCCCCCATAAGATTCATCTAATCACAAGAATGATGCCAAAGAAACAAGCAAAACATAGAAAGGCACCATTCTAATGATCAAACTAGTATCTCATAGTGGATTGGTGTCAAATGTGCTAGTGACCCTTTCCCAATCCTTGATTGATAAACTAGTGATGAAATTGCTATGGATATGGAGATGATAAATGGACAAGATGAGTTCTCAAATTAAGAGAGTAACCTTGCTTAAAAGTTCTGGAGGATTTGATCAAAGTTGAAGCTTCTATTTAAGGATTTTCAAAATGCTAAGTGTTGAAGAGAGACCAATGTGGGACTAAGATTGGACAAACAAAAGGACACTTGTCAAGTGGTGATTGGTTGATGTATGTGCAAGATTTGGGAAGAGTGCCCATGAGAGGGAAAATTTGAATTCAAATTTGAGAGTAAATGCTAAGTGGGGGACAAGAAAATGAGCAATAAATGCAATGTTGGAGAGACAAATCAACTTGCCTTTGAATTCAAAATTGAGGGAATATTCCCCATAAATGCCATGTTGATGGAAAATCTTGGATTTAATAAATCAATAAATTGATTTATATGTGCAAGTGGCTAAATCTAGAGAATGCAAGTGGGTGAGATTAGCATTAGATCAAGATTAATTAGCTAGGATGATGATTAGGATGAGTTTGACCTCTTTGACTTAGATATTTGATTTATTTAAATCAAGGATGGAATATGCATTATGATGGATGTTTGATTTATTTGATTAAAAAGGTTGATGATAAGTTTGATTTATTTGATTTAAGCTGATGACCTTAGTAGATTGATAAATAAACTTGATTTATTTTCCGAATGGATGAATATGACCTAGTTGAATGCATTATGTCAATTTGACTTGTCTACAACTAGATTGAAAATTCACCAAATAGAAGATAAAAATGACAAAAGATTGCATTTTAGATGCAAAAGTAGATTAGAATAGAAAGAATCTATTGTATATTGAGAACACATCGAATGAGAACAAGAAATTTATAGAAACTAATGATGAACAAGGGAAAGTATCAATCAAACAACCACCCATCCCTATCATGCTTTATCCAAAAATCCATTCCTAAAAAAAGAAATAGGTTACAATGTTGATTGACTCTAGTACTAACCATAGGTTCATAGATAGCAAACTGGTAGCGCATCTATCTTGATTTATTTATCTAACCCCAAAATTTCAATTTATGATATCAAATGGTGACACAATCAATTGCTTAGGTAAGTGCCACAACATTAAGATACATGTGGGTGATTATTCATTGTATAGTACTATGGTTGCTATTCTAGTAGGAGTTGTGGATGCAACAATTTTAAGATAGAATTCTAGTAGCTTTTCATGAAGTTTTAATCAAAATGTATAGAATTTGAACTTTCCAAGTAACAAGTGAAATCTCCATGAATGTTAATTCCTTCCAAATGATAAATTTACTCAAAAAGAGATATTCAACTTTCATGATCTATTTTTTTTCACCTACCACTATCTCCACAAGTGAATCTCCAAGAATCTTCAAGATGTTATTGACAAACACTCGGTTAATTTTTTTTGAGATATGCCTAATAACCCTCTTCTAAAAAGGGGTCAGAATCATGTTGTATGTGAGGACTGCACTCTCTTTTCTTTCCTAATTTAGTATATCATAAATGTATCTAAGATATTATGCCTATTGTAAATTGTTAACTTTACACTTAGTTTATTTGGTTGCCATAAGTTCTTTGGGTTAAGATATTCTAACTCTATTAATAAGTTTTGTATGCTACATCTTGTTGGAGATATAGTCCAGTGGTTATTCATTGTATTTCATAATAAGCAGGGCAAGTTGTTTATTGTATTTTATCTAAATACACATATTGTTAATTTTGAAAGGACAATACATGTTTCTTGTTTGTAACAAATTCACCATCTTAAAAATTTCAAGATTAATATTAAGTTATTAAAATATCAACACTATTGCTAAAACATAGCAGACACAACAAATCATAAAAACAAGACTATTCTTGTACATTTCACTGTTGTGCAGCTCTTGTTTGAAGTGGCTCCAATCGAATGTCCATGATATTTCATCACACATTCTATTCCAAATATTCTTGGATTTCCTCTAAGATCCCATCAAAATTTATCTTGCACCACCCTATAATTTGAGGATTACACTTACAATTTTTCTATAAAATTGAGGACCAACCTAGCTAACCTCATAAATAAAGGTGAAAATATTATTTTTAATTTAAATTTTACTTTAATTTTTAAAATATCCGTTTTACAAATTTATCTTTTAAAGATATAAATAACACTATTATAAAACCACTTAACTCAACAACTCAATATTTAAACCCTTAGAAAACAAAACAATTGATGCATAATGTTAAATCGCTATTATATCCAACCACATCTTATTATATCCTATCCTAAACCACTAATTAAATTTATATTTATTATTTATTTAACTAATTTTATCTTTTTCCCTAATTTTATCTTAACTTTTAATTAAATAATTATTTAATATTTACTTGATTAATTTACCCTTATCATATTAACCAAACAAATAATTATTCTTTAATTAATTAATTTCACATTCACCTTTATCCTTGTCTATTTAATCTTAGCCCTTAAACTTGTTCACATGGATCACAATCTAATATTTCCATCATGTACAAGTGTCCCTTTCAGATCTCTTTATCTTATCCATTCACATATTTCCAAAAGTCAAATTAACTTTTCATCTCATCCATTCATTTTACATCACACCTCTTAATCCTATCCATCTTATCCCTCATGTGACACTTGTTAAAAGACTACATGTTTAAGCTTAACCCTAATTCTCAATCAATCTTGACCATCCATCATCAATGTATCCTAGCCTTTAAATTTGGCTGTTGAGAATTCTATAACTAATAATTGAAAGTCAAGGAGAAGCCGAAATTAGAGTTTTTATCAGCTGAGACTTAAAGTTATCATGGAGGCTGGCCGGATTAGATTTCATCTGTGATCAAATAGGCAATTGAATCCATTTGCCCAAGAATTCTATTCAGCTGTATACCCAATTCTTCCCTCTTACGCATGTCAAGGACACAAAGAAAAGGATGCCACTCAACAGAGAGAGAAAATGTATTACTCTTATGTTTTATTTTCATGCTTTCTTTTAATTAACGTATTTAATTTCTCCCAGATCCTAAGTTTTTCTTACATATTTTTCTAATTGACAATAATTTTTTTTTCTTTACTGCTTTCGTCAAGTCTCAAATAGATCTAGCAGCAATACCAGATTACATAGTATCAGTAACGATGATAGAATACCTAATATTTTTGGGGATGTTTGATTTGAAAAATCTTCAAACAAAATATAGATCGGCATTCATCTAGCCATCACATTCATCTAGCAGTACTCTTATTTTCATTCTAGATCTACACAACTAAATTTTATTTTAGTACCAGAGGTTGCCCTAAAAGGATGTCAATCTCCAGATTCTAGCGCACAAGTAACCCTGAGAATTGCTTGGCAAACTCTGTAGAGAGCTATAGCTAGGCCACATATGGAAATATCTTAGATGTGTTTCTGAGTTTGAATGCATAGCTCTTTTTAAACTATGTCGTGGTAAAAGTGGCTGGATATCAAATGAAGCAACTGTTATAAACGGAAAAGACAAGGGTTTATGTGAGAAGCCCTCATCTATTCTGATGAAGAGTCGTCAGCTAGCAAAATCTAAGGGAAAAATGAAAGTTAATCAGAAATATTCCAAATGGATACAGGTATGTCAACTATTCATTTTACTTTTTTAAGGCCAAGTTATTTCAATTTAATCAATTTGAAAACTTTTCTCACAGACAAATTTTATGTTCATAAATTAAATTTTTAAGATGTACTCTGCCATATATATAAGCTAACATGATTCTGTTATATATTTTTTTTAATCAACACAGACTTCTCCAAATTTTAAACAGTCACTGCAAGAGATGAAACGAAAGCAACAAAGATTGCAGATGAACTAATCTCAGCGTTTGACTTTGTTTAACTGCCCATAGATTTTAAGTCCGATAATGAGTTTCTCTTAATGTACTACTGTCGTTAATTCTAAATCTTTTACGAACTCCTTTAATCAAATGGTGAGCTACTACTCTTACTGGTCTCTTAATCTTTCAAACATTTTAGAAAAAAACTGCAACTACTATGAAAGAAATAGCGATCTCCCTTATGTTCGTTGGCTACGGTCTTTAAAAACAAATGTCTTTTCAAATAAATAAGATCGATCCCTTTGTCGGACTGGGCGGATTCGTTCAAGGGCCTCACAAATTACAACCGCTTCTCCGCAACTGTAGAATCATGTCTAATTTAGACGCTGACATAGAACTGACCATTGAAATTGTTGAAGTATCTTGAAGTAGCTTTAGCTAATGTAAAATTAACGAAGGCGTACCTAAGGTTAGCCTTTTTCTCCACACAAGAAGAAAAATACTTCAACATACATTGAAACCTAATAAAATTAATGATAGAAGTACATTGAGAGAAGTTGATTATTATACTTAAAATCTATGGGAAGGTAAACAAAGTCATATGCCGAGATTGGTTCTTCTGCATCTGAGCTGTTTTCGTTACATCTTTTGCACTGATTATCTAAAATTTGGAGAGGACTGTCTTGACTGACATATAGAGTAAAATCGTGTTAGCTTATTTGGCAAAGTAGATCTTACTGAATATAAAATTTGTCTATGAAGAACTTTTCGAAGTTGATTAAATTGAAATAACTTGGTCTAAGCCGTAAAATGAATAGTTGACATACCTAGAATCTATTCGGAATATTTTTTATCATAGGAGTTGTCCTAGCATGTGACAAGTTTTCCTTGGCTAGTTCCACTTCAAACACAAATCAAGAACTTTCATTTTTCCCTTAAATTCTTCTAGCTAAGACTCTTCATCAGAGTAGATGAGGGCTTCTCACATAAACCCTTGTCTTCTCCGTTTACGGTTAGAATACTTAGTAATTTCTCCCACATGAGGCTGCAATTTTTGCAGTGCAGAGAGTGGTTGAATCAAAGAAATGTACACAAAACAACAGGAATGAATTTACCTCAGGCTGCTTCTTTCACAAAGGGATTAAAATATGCAGATTCAATGTTGTCCCATACTCCTATACTGATTATTTGTTTCCCATTCATAGAGTCATAGAATGAGCAAGAAGATATGCCTTTGAAACGGTTGAAATAGGCTCTGAGAATGGCGATGCAAGAGTAAGAGAGTAAGTCCTGCGTCTTCCAACTGCAGTATATTGTACGAATGCTCACTATGTCTCCCGGGAGAGCTGTGCAAAGGGAAGCCCTTTTCTTGTTTGCTGGGAAGTTCGGTGGAACCAGCCCGAGTCAACTATTCTCATTGAACATTTTAATCCCTTGGCGAAAGCAGCAGCCTGAAGTAAATTCGTTGCTGCTGTTTTGTGTACATTTCTTGATTCAACCAGCCCCGAAATGTACACATAACAGCAGCAATGAATTTACCTCAGGCTGCTGCTTTCACCAAGGGATCAAAATGTGCAGTGCGAATAGTTGACTCAGGCTAGTTCCAGCTAACTTCCCAACAAACAAGAGAAGGCCTTCCATTTGCACAACTCTCCCTCGGAGACACTGGGCATTCGTACAATATATTGCAGCTGGAAGATGCAGGACATACTCTATTACTCTTGCCTAGCCATTATTAGAGCCTATTTCAACTGCTTCAAAGGCATATCTTCTTGCTCATTCTTTCACTCTATGGATGGGAAACAAATAATCAGTAAAGGAGTATGGGACAACATTAAATCTGCTTGTGTCTTTAATCTCTGTTTGTTGCATCAATTTATGTGTTTTTGTAATTCCTTCATTTATAACAGTTGCTCCATCTGATATCAAGCTACCTTTTACCATCGATGCTAGCAATCACTCCTCCACTTCCAAAAGCTATTCCTATATTGAATTCTCAAGGTTACTTGTGCGCTAGAATCTTGAGATTGACATTCTTTTAGGGATTTTATTTTTTTGGTAAAGTAGAATAAGGGTTTCTATAAACCTCTGGTACTAAAATAAAATTTAGATGTCTAGATTTAGAATAAAAATGAAAGTACTACTGGATGAGTGTGTTGACTATATTTGTTTTGAAGATTTTCAAAATTAAGCATCTCCAAAAATATTGGGTATTCTTATCATTGTTAGGGATACTATTTAATTTGGTTGGTATTACTACTAGATCTATTTGAGATTTAACCAAAACAATACAGATCGATACTTTAATAAAAAGTAAAAACACAGAAAAAATACATAAAATCAGTACATTTTCTCTCTTTGTGTTCAGTGGCATCATTTTCTCTCTTCTGTTGACATAGGTAAAAGGGAAGAATTGGATATACAGCTGAATAGAATTCCTGAGCAAACGGATTTAATTGCCTATTTTACTAAAGGAGTCTGTACAAGGATTATTTGCTTCCCAACATAGTAGAACTGGACACACTTGAAATTTAAGAAAAATATTTTACTTCTGTGTGCATCTTGAAAAGAACATATGAATGGTCAAATAATAATAAACATAATAAAATATAGTTGTAAGTTTGTTAATCTATCAACTAGGCAACATCAAAGGCATTTCTTCAACCCACAAACTGCTTAGGATCCAACAGTAATTTCAACAATCCTTCTCACATGCCATACAAGGTGACAATGTTTGTTCAAAGTAAAAAATGCAACACTAATACGTAGGCGTGCACCTATGCAGGGAAATGGTAAATTTTGAACAACAAAGTTGCTAAGCAACTCAGGCGCATAAGCAGGGAGGTGGGTTTTGAATTTTAAATCATTGTAAGCATTATTAACTATAGGAGAGAGGGTAACATCTACTATCATCAATATTTTTTCATTGCATCTAAAATCTACACCATTTTCATTAATTATAAAGTCAATATAAAGGATGATACAATGTATTCAACTATTCCCTAATAGGATATTTTCAAGGCCTTCATAAGATCAAAGGAACTTGTATAATTTTTTATGGTTGTTAGGTTGGGCTGTCTACTCAATTTTGTAGCTTTGTTAGTTCATAGTGCTAATTGGATGTCTTTTTCTTTGATGAACCATTCTTTGTAACCTCAAAACCTACATATACAACTTATTGGTTCAATTTTACCTTTAATTATTCTAATTTCTTCATTAATGCACTTTTGGTGTCTCTTTAAGTGACCATCTAGTTATTTATTGTGGCTAACTTAATATTTCCTTCAATAAAATTTACTTGAATATCCTAGAGCCGCTTTTTGTTAACATATTTAGATTTGATGCTCTTCTCTATAAATGAAGTAGATTGGCCCTTTAGTGCCTTAATTTTTATTTATAATTCCTTTATTTTCAATTCAACATGTTCTATCTTGCTGCATCTTGATTTTTTTATCAATTTATATTAATAAATTGTTAATTGGCTTTGCACTCTCATGAAGGAGCTCACCTCTATCTATTCTTGATGTTGATGCTTATTGCCTTCATTTGATAGTCACTATCTTGCACTTATACTTAAGGCTTATCTACTTGAGGAGTGAAATATGTAAAATTCATGGCATCATGCACAAGCCAATATCTTATTTTTCACCATCTTTATTGCTAGTATATCATCTTGTTTTTATTTATTTTTAATTTCTTTTTTTGGAACTCAACCTATATATATTACATCTATTGTTAATAGAGATCTACGTCCCTTGTGATGGTCACACTTTGAGGATATTGGATCGCCTCCAGGGAGAAATGGGGATTGATGATACTACTACGTGTGTAGTTGAAGAAGGAGGTGTAGCTTGGAGATGATAGACATTTGAAAATGTGCCTCTATTTTGTATCTTAATATTTACATTTATTAGTTATTTGTATTTATTAATTATTTTTGGCCTAGAGAAATGGAGTGTCCCACTTTGTGTTCCTATTTACAAGTTGTTGTAAGAGCATCTAATGTTAGCATGACATTATAAGATGGGAGTTACTTGCGATAGATTCTCATGATGTGTAAGAGCACGGTTAAAGGAAAGTTTTATAAGAACCTTAACTAGTATTATGGCAAGTCAA
>VDFB02344951.1:0-30550 GCA_007258455.2 Sequoia sempervirens | reverse complement strand
TTTTCAAATGGTCAAGAAAATTATTGTTAAACACTTTTATTTTAAATGGGCGTAGTCTTGCTTTATTGCTTGATTTTGAATTTTTGACAATTACCCTTGGAAAGTTTTTGACAATGAAACCATAAGAAGAGAACATAGAAGGACCAACTCTAGGCCAAACGTAATTTCTAAACAGTAGGCTCAATTTTCATGCTTGTTCAACTATGACTATCCACTAATTTAGTATTGTTTGCTTGAAGGATTCCCTTGTTTGTTCCAGTTACTTGTGGCCTTCCATGGATTTTATTTTATGCTTTTAGACCACCTACAATTAATAGACAAATTTTCTAATGTTAAGTTTTGTTAGTAGCTTGCAGCTACAAGTTGATAGAAAATCGGTAGAGATTTGTGCATTGTCAATAGAAATTGAGTTGTGTTGATCAATACAATTTTTTTTATCTCTTTGATCTTGAATGCTATTAAAAAAATAGAAAAAAATTCAATTTAAAAAATGAACTCAAATAATTTTATTTTGATTCTCATCAATTAAATAATAAACTCCAACATAAAAAAATATAATGCCCCAATATCTCAGTAATAAGATCCTTGCATTTCTCAAATGATAATAGTTGTCTAGATTTGGGTTTACACTTGCCAATATGTCCCATTGCAGAAAGGACTGTGACAAATGTCGTCGAAATTGGGTTTACACTTTGCCAATCACATAAGATGGACAGCTTAAAGTTTCAAAAGTGTTGTCAACAAATCCATTTTACGCATGTCCAGCAATCATTACATTCCATGAGAGCATGCCTCTTTTAAGGCATTTCTAATGTGTTGCCTGCAAACCCATTTTATTCATGTCCAGTAATCATTAAGAAGGCCGCAGTGTGTCATTTTAAAGTGGCTCGTGAGGATGAAGTCCTATAAGGGTTTAGTGCAGCGATTCATTGTGCACCTGAAGTGGAAGATTTTCAATGGACGCTATAAGAAAAGTTGTGAAGATATGAAGGCAGCCATTCAAATATAGCAACCATTGCACAGGATGATTCTGCTACTAATAGTAGAGCTCCTAGGATAAGGGCAGGGTAGAGTTTATACTAGTTTTCTTTGTCAGGTAAAACTATCATTTCGGGAGTTGAGGGAGTGGGGGGCGCATTTTTAGATAGCCATGCCGTGAATTGAACCTATGCCATGTAGGTTATCTCCCAGAAAGTTTACTAGTGGGCCACGGTCCACAGGCATCGCTCAAGAAGCGTTTCACACGCATGAGACGAATCTTTAACAACACTGCTTTCCCTAAATCAAGTATTTTTAGAACCATGGAAATGTGGAGTAATTGAGTCATTGACTGATGCAAATGTAGTTGCCCTCAGAATAAAAATAAACGCAGAATGTAAATAATAGCAGCTTTCCACTTGTATTTACATTGGAAAAATGCATGGATAAGAAAACCCAGATGAATGAATGCGTGTAACTTTATAATGTATCATACTGAGATTATAAACCCAGATGAAAGAATGAGTATAAATTTACAGTATCATACAGAGATTATAAACCCAGATGAATGAAAGATATAAATTTACAATATGTATCATATATTATAAACCATCAAAAATTTGTCTCCAACTTAGATTGTCTTCTCTGTTTCCTGACACTGATTGCTACAGTTGGCACAGGTTTTGACAAGCAACAAACAGAGGAAGGCTTATCTCCCTAATCCTGTAAATGAATATCAAACAGAGGCTGAAATTTATCCTTAGATTTCCTCCTCTGCTGTGTGGCACCATTGGCCTTGAGAAACATAGCTGCCATATCAGAATCGGTTAGCACAAAGTCTACCTTTCTGTTGGGAAGAAGAAAATAGAGTTCCCCAAGGTGCAACTCTTTATCCTCATGCAGTACCTCTGAAATATGTCGACCTGTGTAGAGACCACCAGAGCCACAGATGAAATGGCCTGAGTAGCTTCTTCAGGAACACCTAAACAAATCGGACAACAGCTATTTCCAGTTCAAGATGTGACATAACTGGATAAAGCTTAAAACCATAACATTTTGGGAAATATACTCATCATTTGCGTGCTCGTACTTGGGCTATACATATATGCCTATATCAGTAGAACTTGGGTGCTACACCTATCATTCTTTACAAGTTTAACTTGACTTTATCTCAATGTTTCTGTAGAGCTACTAATTAGATATCTCATAATTAGTATTCGAAAGTGTATGATAAGCCCACATACATGCCAAACTAATAAGCAACCAACCACAAACTGCTGATCTTTGTATGGTATGAATTTAACACAGATAATAGAATCCTTTCACTTACGAATACGAAGCAAATAATAATACTGTCATGGATTCATATGACAAAAGTACAAAATTGTTTCTTAAGAAACTAACTTGTTTCATCAGTTATGGATTTTTTTGTAATCCTTGTAGTGCATACCTACACAAGTCCTAAGCTGATTTTCGAGATGCCTCAGTAGAAGGTATTCAAAGTAGATTCTGAACAAAGCTGATTTTCGAGATGCCTCAGTAGAGGGTATTCAAAGTAGATTCTGAACAAAGCTTAGATTAATATAGAATTCTATGAGAAAAATAAAAGAGATTAGAAGTGATGGCTTACAAAGATAAATTAGTCAGTAACTCTATTATCCAAAACTTTTTTAGTTACAATATGCTCCCAGAGTAGCCCAGTAACACCAACTTTCACACTGCTCTCTGAGGAAACAAGTAGCCTCAGGATTTCTACCAGTTATTTCTCAATTTCAGATCAGTTATGTAATAGAAATAAAATTATTATTAAATATTATAAATGTTTGTGTTAGGAAGATTGAATCAGAGTTTTTTCGACTTTTTACTTATATATTTTGAGAAGGTTTTGTCCAGTTTTAACTGTGACAGAGTTGACCACTAGCGATTGGAAAATTGTGAAGTAAATATACTTTTCAGAAAAATAATTTGGTGTTATTTTGTGTTTTTTTCTATTTTTCTATATTTTAAAGTATTCATGTTTATATTTTGAATGCTTCATGCAAATTTTTAAAATTGTTTTCAGTGTTCTTATTAATATCTGGACATTTTTCAGGGTGAAATCATAGATTCATTATTGTATTGGAAAACAGTTGACCTATATGCAATAGGGAAGAATTTTACTGTGTTTGAGTTTTTTCTTGAAAGAATTTTCTCAGACGAAAATATTATGTATTGCTTTTTGTTTCTATTTATTTTGTTATTATTTCATATTATATACACTACTTCTATTATACAGATTTATGGAACTTCTTTTTCTCTACAACTGTATGAAGCAAAGAGACACAATTAAAAGGATAAACCAGATAACATGAAAAATCAAAAGACTTTACAAAGATATTCTAACAGAAAATAAAAAATTAAAGAAAATATACATCTAGAAAAGTGTGCATCTATACATTAATGACAATTTCAAGCATGACACTCCATAACAGGTAACTACTGGAGATATAAGACACGGAAGGAAAAAGATAACAATGAAAACAAGAAAAACAACTTCAATGATATACTGCAGAGTGACTGTGAAGAAAAGTGAAGACATATTTACAAATTATGCAAATCATCATATCGAAAATTTATTTTAAAAATATTAATTATTTTATTAAATATGAAACGTTTTTCATAGTTGCATAAACACACTAGTACATGTATCTATGTGAGATTAGACACTAAAAGAATTTCAACATAGCTTTTTATTTCTTGTTAAACATTTCAAATGTACAATATACAAATATCTTCCATTAAATAGATCTCAAAAGAATTGGATGTAGATTAAAACATGGAATGTATGCCACTGCTTTTTTCATGTGTTTTTCTATCTCTATTGTTTCTATTTCTTGCATAAATAAAATAAAATAAAAATAAACTTTTTATTGATGGTAAGGGTTTTTGAAAAGGCCTATATTTTTTTAAAATGTCAATAAATAGAAATCAATTAAACAGCACAACTGCAACAAAACTGTGAGATAAAAACCACACAAAACCTTAACTATATTTAAAAAAAGGGACACCCTTAACCCAAACATGCAACATAGAAATATGTTACGTAATTTGTTATGTTTGTGTAAAATGTTTAACCTAGCACAGAAGAAAACTGTGCTTACTCTAATGTTTTGGCATGCTGAACCAAAAACTACAACTATCATACTTCATAGTAATAAATGCAGCTATCATGTTAGCTAAAAATATGCAATTGATTGATGGTGATGAAAAATTTTAAGCAACCAGTAGGAATTGGATGAGTCAAAATTGCCATCTTTTCATTAATGCTAGAATACTTAAAATACGAAAAACTATGTTTTTCCCTTTTGAGGTAAACACATGCCATCAATTGGTGCTATATTAGAATCCTCCATGTCTTTTTCTGGCTCAAGATGTCAGTCGGAACTGCAGCTGGGAAGCATATTCCCTAAAAGTGTTAGGATCAGAGTAAGCCTTTTAGAAGGTATAAATTAGATTCCCTTGGTCAAGAGTATAACTGTCAAACAATGGAAACAAGTTAGTGTGTGCATAACCAAAAACAAAAAAAGAAGAGGATGATAAAACAAAACCATTGCAGAGATGTTAAAGTTTCCTTAAGCCCCATATATATATATGGGAAAATGTTCTCAAATCATATCTTGTATAGTTGAATCTCAATGACAAGGATGCCAGTATAGGTTACACGAGAGGACAATAGGATAAAACTTAACCTAAATATTATCTTCCTCCGACCCACCCACCTGAGGTACTTCAGTTACTCAACTTGTTAAGTACAGCAGAGCTCCCAAATGTGTAGGTGTGTGCAGCGGTCCCAGCCCTGTATGAGGCTATCTAGTCCATTTTTTGAAGTTGCTAACAGTTATCCCGAACCAAACTCTTTGTTAACTGCTATCTCTGCTTGCTTTCATTCCTGGGATGGGTGAGAGGATGAAACAAGTAGCCAGTAGAACATTTCTAACTGGTTAATTGAAAAGGTACCCACTTTAAAAATTGGCAAGCACACCAATACAGTTGAACTGTTGGAACAAGCATTCCAATACAATTGAACTGTAGGAAGAGTCCTTGTCCAGTTGAGCAACCTGTGATAGATTCCATTGGAGATGACTCTATAATAGAATGCCTACTTCAACTGTCTCCTCCAAGCTGCCGATAATGATAAAAAAAAGATTTTGAATGGAGATGATACGATGGTTAAAATTTTGGCATCTAATGACTATGCTTTCTATCTTTCCTTTTTTTTTTTTTGCTTGTATTAAAGTCACAGTTCTATGTTTGCTTGTCTTAAAGTCACAGTTCTATGTTGCTTGAAACTGTATATCCTTCATTTTCTTTTCTTTGTTTAGACTTAATTTCTTGGTTCTTGAAGTTTTCAAGCATACTGAATCTAGTTGAGTCTGGGAGATATTACATTTTTTCTTTCAGCAACCCTAAGATTTTGTAATATAATATTGTGTATTTAGAGAACAGATTGTTTTCTAAGATTCCTTCAGTTATGATCAGTTTCAGTTAAGTTGCTATTTATTAATTTACTTGGCTAAAATTTATTGTTATTACAATGCAATCAGCTCTTGTAGGCTTGCATATAGCATTGACTTGCTGTTGCAAATTTGAATCAGCTGAGTTTACTGCTGTTATAATAGTGTAATCAGCTCCTGCTTGTATATTGTTTTAGTGTACTAAAAGTCAATAGCAGAAAAAACTCTGCTGGTTCTTGATTCCATAAAAAGGTACGAGAACCACTTTCTTAGCCTCATGGCCCAAGCCGTAACAATTTTTTATTTTAGTTTTTGGGTGGAGAAAGGGGTATAGAGGCTGTCACAGATGAATATCAGAGCCTATGAGAAACTTTTTATCAAGAATTTCAGATTTTATATGGGAAACTTGTATTGAAGGATCTCTTGTGACGTTTGAAGGTTTTATAAAAGAGGTTACGTGCAAGCACATTTTCAATTTAATCAGTGGAGATTAAGGACTAAATTTGATGGTGGATGTTGTTTGTTTGTTCTACAAACGTTAAAGTTTATCTTATTTTAAAAATTACATCGTAAATTAGATATATATTTAATAAGACTTCTATATAATCTTTTAATACAAAGGAGTTTCCCTGCAATTTTAATTGTATTTTAGGATAAAATTACACATGGCAGTCATCAGATTTAGGCATTTGTGAAGATGTTCCACATAGGGTTTCTATTTTATTATTTTAATTTAATTTAGAGACAAAATTATAAAATTGAAGAAATGTAGCAATATGATTAACATGAATCTTTTTTTACAAAAGATTTTTAACGTTTACTAGATTATAATTTCTACTTCCTTATAGTTATTATTAGGATCAATGTAGATCAACAATCTAAAATGAATTCTACGATTGATGAACATTTAAAAGAATGATATATTTTAATTCCCAAAAAACAATGAGAATTATTAGATTCGAGACAAAATCAATGAGGGAAAATGAATATTGGTGATATGGGCCCAAAATAAATGAAAAGTATGTAATATTACTAGTGAATCAATTTAGATATTTTATATCACTTATAAACTTTAGGCAAGTTAAATCTAATCAGGCATCAAATACTCTAGTAAAATAGTTGAATTAAAAATTTAATAAAATAAATTCTTAAAAAAAAATTCTTGGTTGTAAAATAACGATAATTCTTTTAGCACCTCCCAAAAGGGACTAAAATCAGCTATAAACATTGAATAAAATAAGATACTATCCCAATCAATATGGATTAAAATTGTAGCACTCTAGAGAGCTCTAAAAACTACCAAAAATTGTATGAACAACATCATTGAAGTAGATTTCCTTCCTAGTTGTGCACTCCCTTTTTATTGCCAATCCCAAACCATAAGAATTCATGGGAATTCTTGTAAACCTCTCATCCAAATGCATCTTCGTGCAACAACTAAGCTCTCACTAACAATTATTAAATCCCTACTAGCCTCCTCTAAACCCCTCCCATCAATGCTAAGTGACCTCAAAATAGGAACAATAATTTTTCTGCCCGTGGCGCGAAGGAGAATCTAGAAAGACACACTTCTGATCCTGATCTGAAGGAGAACCATAGTTGTTTGCCTAAGGATGCTTGCCCTGGTATAGAATGCACTAGCTCTTCAGATCCTAAGGATCCTAAATCCTTGATCTCACCACATGTGGTTAGAGAGGAAAAAATTTACTCTCTGGAGGAAGCCCAAGAGATTCAGAAGAAGGTTGAAATAAGCTGTGAAGAAACGGGTTTTGTCATGCCTTCACCTTTGGTGTTGGCTGGTGGAGTGAATGTTCCTGGTCCTGAAGAAATACCCATTAAGGGCTTATCCTTGGAGATAGGAATACCTTTCCCTTGCCAAATTCCTGTTGGTAGCCCTCGTTCAAAAGAGGAACAGGATCCGGAGAACGTCACTCTAGAAGTTGTGAAGGATACTTTTGATTCCCAAAGCAGGAAAATGAAAACACCTTATGTTAATATTCCAGAAGCCAATAATGGCTTAATGGATACCCTTCCTTGGGATCAGAGGTTTTTTTCTGAGAAGGATTGGGAATCAGGAAGAGAGTTGGAAAGCTAAGATGAGACTAAATGGGAAGAGGTTATCTCACATTCAAGGTCAAAGAAGGAAAGAAAAAAGAGGGTGGACACTTCAAGTGGGATGATCACAAGAACCAAGGCCAAGGCGGACTATGGGAATACGGACTGTGGGAATAATAAGCTAAGCCAAGGCAGGAGATAAGGAAAATGGCAAAGGGAACACGACAGCCTCCAGGATATTGCGGATGGGATCCAAATGACCATCCCAGAGATACTTCAATCCCTAGGTAAGAAATGAAAATCATGTCTTGGAATATAAGAGGGCTAAATAGCCGTCATAAAAAGGATGTTTTGCAAAATTTTGTTAGGGACCACAAACCTGACATTATTCTTGTTTAAGAAACAAAAATGCCTAAAGATAAAGTAGAATGCTTTAGAATTTTTCAGAATTGTGGGGCTGATGGGAATAGTTCCGTTGGTGCTTCGGGGGGAATTGTAACTTTTTGGAACAAGTTGTTTATTAGAGGTGAACCCTTGATGGAGAATGGTAATCTTGTGGCCACTAGATTTACCCACATAAGAGACAATTTTTGCTAGATTCAATCCAATATATATGCCCCGAATTGTAAGAATGCTAGAAACTCCTTTTGGAGTGAATTGTCTGCTTTTCGAAAGTTTTTTGCTAATGAGCACTGGGTGGTTATGGGAGACTTCAATACTCCCCTCTTGAATGATGAAAAATTTGGGGGTTCTCAAATTAATTGGGATAGCAAATTAGGCCTTTCTGACTTCATTAATAGTAATGCTTTGATAGACCTGAACTTGCAAGGCGCCTCATATACTTGGACGAATAGGAGGATTGGGCATGATTTAATTCAAGTTAGACTTGATAGGGCCCTTGTTTCTGGTCAATGGTTCATAGATTATTTTTGTGCTTTGAGAGCTCTTTCAAGGGTGGGATCTGATCATTTTCCCATTTGTCTAGTGGTGGACCCTACTAAGGTGAAAAATAACTCCCCTTTCAGATTTGAAATTTTTTGGTTATCTCATCCTCAAATCTTTGAGGAAATCAGGGGATGGTGGAATATTGATATTTTTGGTACAGCTATGTTTAGGATTGCTAAAAAATTAAAGGAAGTGAAATTTAATTTGAGGAGATGGAAAAAGGATGCCTTTGGGAATATATTTGGAACTAAGATAGATATTTAGGGTAAAATTTAGGAGATCTAGGCTAAAATCCAGAAATGGGGGTATATTGATAATTTCAGAGAAAAGGAAAATGAACTTCTCACTTAGTTGCATGACATCATTGCTAAAGAGGAAGTTTTTTGGCGGCAAAGATCTAGGGTGTCTTGGCTGACTGAGGGTGATAGGAACACCAGATTTTTTCACCTGTCTGCTTCGAAACACAGGGCTGCTAATAGAATTGCTTACGTTGAAGTAAATGGGACTAGGTTTGAGGAGGAGGATGATATCAAGAAACAGGTCGTTCTTTTTTTCAATAACCTTCTTTCATGTAATGGAGAGATTGTGCCTGATGCTCAAGACTCCTGGCTTGAGGCTATACCCCAGGTGATAGGTCATAATGAAAATTCTATGATCATTGCTATTCCTACCAAGGATGAAATAAGGAAAGCCGTTTTTTCTTTTGATGGCAATAAAGCTCCTGGACCTGATGGGTTTCCCTTATTCTTCTTCCAAGTGTTTTGGGAAATTGTTGAGTTGGATGTTGAGAAGGCTGTCAAGGAATTCTTTGGATCAAGATGTCTTTTGAAAGAACTAAATGCTACTTTTGTGGTCCTTATTCCAAAAAAACCTGGGGCTTCAAAGTTTGAAGCTTTTCGGCCAATCAGCCTATGTAATTCTATCTATAAAATCATTTCGAAGGTTTTAACTACAAGAATGCTTTCTTTGCTTCCTCAGATGATTTCTCCGCAACAGAATGGTTTTGTGCCAGGTAGGTACATTATGGACTCAGTTATCACTGTTCATGAGAATTTACATTCCCTAATGGTTTCAAAGACTGAAGGGTTCATTCTTAAACTAGACATTTCTAAAGCCTATGATCGTGTAGATTGGAATTTTTTATTTAAAATCCTAGTCAAGTTTGGTTTTAATAACAGAGTCATCCAACTGATGAATCAGCTTGTTTCGACAATTACTACTTCTGTCATTGTGAATGGGTCGCATTCAAGGTTTTTTCAGACTTCCAGAGGTCTCAAACAGGGAGATCCTATCTCTCCTATTCTGTTTACAATTTTGGCTGAGTGTTTGGGAAGAAATATTAAAAAGCTTATTGATCAGAGATCCCTTGTTGGTCTAAGACCTTCCTCTTCTTTGCTAACCTGTTCCCACCAACAATTTGTTGATGACACCATTCTTATGGGAAGATCTATTATGACTGAAGCTAAGACTTTCAAAAGAATCCTGAATCTTTATGAATCTTCTTTTGGGCAAGTTGTTAACAGGGCAAAGAGTTCAATTTTCTTCCTCAACACTCCTGAGCATAGACAAATTAAACTTGCTCAAATTCTTGGCTGCCAAATTGAGCCTTTACTGTCAACCTATCTTGGTTTTCCTCTTTGCTTTAAACCCTCAGAATCATTTTGGATCTCTTTGGTTGAAAAATTTAGTAAGAAGCTATCAGGATGGAAAGGAGCACTTCTCAGTCAAGCTGGAAAAATCCAGCTCCTCAAAGCTTCTTTGCAAAATTTACCTGTGTATGCTCTCAGCTTATTTAAAATTCCTGCTAAATATGCTGAGGCTATTGAAAAAATTCAGAAAAGGTTTCTCTGGTCTGGTGTGGAGGATAAGAAGAGACTACCACTTGTTGGGTGGGACCTGGTGTATAGACCTAAATCGAGAGGTGGCCTGGGCTTAAGAAAAATTAAAATGCTGAATTTGTCCCTTCTAGCTAAACAGCTCTGGAGAATGCTTACCTTGAGAGGGGAATGGCAAGAGACCTTAAAAGCCAAATACTTTAGCAACTGTGGGTCTCTTAATGATGTTATTAATTCCTCTTCTTTACCTCGTGGGTCTTTCTACTGGAATGATATGAGTAGAGGAAGAAAGTTGCTGGAGATGGGGACTGGATGGCTTGTTGGAAAAGGAAATAATGTTAGATTTTGGGAAGATAGATGGCTTTTCAAGGATCCTCTAGTCAAAATTGAGAAATTCAGTAAATGGATGATTGATTGTAAAAGGGAATTTGGGGTTCTGGTCAAAGATTACTAGAGGAATGGGGAATGGGTTGATTTGAAGACCGTCAGCCTGGATCTTAGCCCAGTGCAGTCTGCCTTCAGGGCCCTTAGATTGGCTCAACACCAAGTGGATGATCTTGCTATTTGGATAGACAATCCGTCTGGCATTTTTTCAGTTTCTTCTGCTACTTCTATGTTGGTTAGTCTGCAGGAGCCTGCGCCCTTCTAGGCTAAAGCTTGGATTAATCTCTTGATTCCTAAAATCAATATTTTCTATTGGATCATGCTACAGAATAAGATTCTTACTTTGGACAGTCTTGGTAAGAGAGGAATCCAATTACCTAACAGATGCTACATGTGCAGGAATGATGCTGAGACTATTAATCATCTTTTTCTTCATTGTCCTTTTGTATCGCATATCTGGGGAAAAAAATTTGCGCATCTTGACATGGCTTGGGTTTCCCCTACTTCGGTCGAAGATTTTTTCTTGCAGTGGAAAGCTCCATCAAAAAACCCTTTTGTGCATAGGCTCTGGTCTTTTGTTCTACCTTTTGTCTCATGGAGTATTTAGAAGGAAAGGAACAACATATTATTTAGGGAAAAAGAGAAGTCAGAGGGGACTTGTATGAAAAAATTGTTAGGGCTATAAAGGAAAATTTATCCTTAATCCCTAGAAAAATGGTTGATAAAGCTACTTGGTCTCCCTTTGATATTGTTATTGCTGAAAAGTGGAATTCAAAATTAGTGGCTTTAAATGTCCCCACGCTGGCCTTTAGTGGGATGGAGAATGCTAGTTGGACTTTGCCGCCTTTGGGTTGGATGAAAGACAATTTTGATGGTGCTGCTAAAGGCAACCTTGGGAAAGCTGGCAGTGGGTGTGTTTTAAGAGACAATTTGGGGGCTTTTATAGCGGCTTTTGCTGTGGACATTGGCACCCAAACTAATTATGTTGCAGAAGCTGTTGGGGCTTATCACGTAGTTAACCTGGCTTTCAATATGAATATGAAATGTCTTTGGTTGGAGGGTGATTCTAAGAATATAATAGACTATATTCTTGGGCTTTCCCCCCTTTGTGGACCATCAAAAAGTGGATCAAAGATATAATTGCCTTATTAAGCAAATTCGACAAAGTGAAAGTTTCCCACGCCTATAGAGAAGCCAATAAGGTGGCGGATTACTTTGCTAATGAAGGGGTCAAGAAGGGTGGGGAAAACACGTGGAGGAAGAATGATTTCCTTCATTTTGAGGTGAAATCTCTAATTTATTATGATTCAATGCATGGAAGAGAAGTTTGTCTTTGTCATGATGAAGCGGATAGAGATTAAGTACGTCGATCTCATTAGATTTGATGGGACCGATGTCATTTTCCTTTTCAAGAAGAGTCTTTGGCACGCTTTCTGGGTGTTTGGGAAAATATGCTTAAACGGGACCTAGAGTAACTGTAGGGTTTGTTATAGCAGAGCTTTGAAGATGGGAGGAGAGAGAAAACGTGTTGAGCCGAGCTACTTTCAAGAGCATAGAAAGAATGTTAAAGCTTGGGAAAAAATTGAGAAGGGAAGATTAGTTCCATTTTTGGAAAAGCTCCATGGTACTAATGAGAAGATGCTGGACTATTTCGCCAAAAACTGGAAAAATGGTCAGATTGTGTTGTTTGGTAGGAGTGTTAAGTTGAATGAGCAACTCATTGGTGAGATTACTGGTCTTTCGACTGAGGGTGTGAAATTTTATCTGGACCGCCGGTTCTCTGATAAAGTAGTTATCAGATTCCCAAAAAAAGATAAGGAGAAGGCTAAGCTGGTTAAGGTTGCCAATAGCTACTTTGATGTGGAGTCCATTAAATCGATCTGGAGGAAAGTTTTGAGAGTCATTATGGAGTACATCACGGTTGATGGGTGCTTCACCAGGGCGTATGGTTATCACTTTTCCATTTTGAACCACTTTCATCACAAGGTTCGTATCTCTTTTCTTTTTTATTTGTTCTCTTCTCTGAAGAATTGCCTTGATGAAGTTGAAAGAAACCTTAGGCGGATTTCCATTATTCACCCTGGTCTTGTTAGGCTCATCTTTGAGCATTTCCAAAATTTACCCGCTCTGCCTAAAAATGTTGTTGTTGGGGATTTGGACGATGAGGATACGGAAAGTAGCAGGGAGAACGATCCTGTGGCCCCTCTTGCTTTTGCTGTTGTTGATTCTAAAACCACTGCTCCCCAGTCCCTTTCTTGTCGGAATATCCTTGTGGATTCTGCTTCGTCGTCTTGTCTTAATCCCCAGCCTCTGCCTGGTTTCCCTATCCTGGGTTCCGCTCCGCCGTCTTGTCTTAATCCCCAGCCTTCACCTGGTTGCCCTATCCCAGGTTTGGTCTCTGGGTTTAAAGGAACCTCAGTTATGAAATTGGTCTCGTACTCTGGGAATTCTCTGGAAATTCATTCTGAAAAACCTATGGACAGTAAAGAGTCAGCCCCTAGTGCCCCTGTGTCTGGATTTTTTGTTAATACCCCTAAAATATCTCTGAATCTAGATGAAATTAATTCTGCCCCGAGTAACTTCAGGCCCGAGGACATTATGAGAGTGGCGGAAAAAAGTATTGATGGCCTTTTCACTGTTCTTAAGTGGGCCCAGAAGGAAGTTTGTGATTTGAATGGCCGTAATAGAGATCTCACCAACAGAGTCATGGAGTTGGAGCAGAAGGTCAGCTGGGGCCGTAATGAGATTGATGGGCAGGACAACCCCTTAACGGAGAAAAGACAACAGTTGCAGGAGGAAAGATTTACTAGGCTGGAGAGCAATATGTCCAAGATAGGACAAAATATTAGGGCCACTGTGGCACATAATCATAAAATTTCCAGGCACAACACCATTATCGTTAATGCTATGGTGGAAAAGTTGGAAAAAAATCAAAAAGGCTCGTTGGTCGTGGACTTGGATGCGAACAGAGGTTGTAGCAGTGCTGTTGTTGAAGGGATTTCGACTCGCACCAGAGCTAACACAAAGAGGAAGGCCCCTGCTTCTCCACATATGGTTCAAATCCTCAAGCAGGGATTACAGGATATGAGTGAAGTTGAAAAGGAAGCCGAGGAGCTGATGAACATCTTGGATTAGTGTTCGTGTGGCTGTTTCTGGCTTTTTGGCAGTCCTTTTTTGGACCTTGTTGTCTCTTTTTTGCTGTTGTTTCCTTTTTGGGGACAGCTGTCTGTTTGTTCAAAAAAAAAATTCTCTATCTTTGTTTGTTTAAACTATGTGGTTTCAGGTCCCTGTAAAACCTATTTTTTCCTTTTCAAAAGCAATAATTTTTCTATAACTAATCCTAGTTGAAGAAGGGTCTCCCTCATCATCAACACTTACCAAGGGAAACTCTTCCATAGACTAGGAAAAATCAAGCTCCTTATTTTATTTTTTCTTCACTTTGTGTCCTCATATTGTTTAAGAAAATAGTGGCAAAGTGGCCAACTTTATGGAATTTCATTTTCTTGAACAATAGGACACAATATGAAGAAAAATTGAGGGTTAAGAATTTTTTTAAATTTTTTTATGATTTAAATATGAATGTCATTGATTTATAGACTTGAGTTATCATATGATAGATTATGAAATATAAAAATTGGTAGACTTTAAGAGAAAATTGTTCAATTATTTATAAAAATTAGTAGCTGTTCATTGATCATTCTTGGGGTAATTGTTTACCCGTGTTATTTGTGTCATTATTACCATCAATGCTATGAAATCAGTTTTTCACTCAAGAGGGCGAGATTATAAAGTTACCATTCTAAATTAACTTGGCCAACCAATATAACTCTCATATAAGAGTTGAATGTAATAATGGCTTATTTGTACTTTGGTACTATTATGAATTGAAGAATCCTAATGACTTTGGTATGATTAGTTGCTTTTATTTCACTATAATTCTTGACAATGTATATTGATCTAAGTGTTTTGATTGATGCACGCGCATCCTCTTCATCATGTATATTTTTTTTTTTTCTATTTTTTATTAAAAATTGATCATGTTGATTATTTTCTAAACATGTGTTAACCAGTGCCAACAGTGACTATAAAGAATATCTTATTATAACTAAGAAAAAAAATTTAAACCAAGAGTTATTGTTCGATTCATACAACATGTTATTACCAACATAATTTGGATTAATTCACTTGACCTCCTTTTAATGACCAAAAATGATTATCATACAGTAATAACAAAAGTAATATTTGTTTTTTTGATTTATTGCAAATTTGATATTAATGGTTTGGTTATCTTTGTACACAACACTTTTAAGTAAGTAGGAGAAAATATTGAAACTAATAGATCAATTGTGTTAATTAACAAGGAACGCTACCTAACTACCTTTCACAATAGTATTTCCTAAACTACCATCTTTTGACAAACGATCAAGGAAGCAATGGCAGCCAACAAACGGAGAAGCTCAAACCGATCTTGAAAAGGTTTACAAGTTGTTTGGGATCTATCTAGAAAATTGCACAGCTTAGGGTAATGAGATTGGTCTGTTTTGAGCTTCAAATGAGAATTAAATATTGCAATCACACGTGCATTATATCTATTGAATTGAAATGATAATACTCAGTTTCAAACCCAACCACTGGTAAGGATGAAAATAAGCAGAAAAACCCAGTGGCCAAACTAATCCAAATGTAAAAATGATGTCATCGAAACTGATCGGACTCGAGTATGGTTGGAGATTTACCTAAAGAGCAAATAGTCTTTTTCTTCAAAACCAGCCGATAACTTGATTGTGCGGTTGCGTATAGAGTCGTGGTGAACAAGTTTTGTTGTTAATAAGTATAAATATAAGAGCTGTATAACTAATTTTAGGGAACGTCAAAAGGTTTGTCAGCAAGTACCCAGCATTAATAGTAGTCCCTGTAGCCTCATTTAGTATTCCCTCATATATGCCCATGTCTGTCCATTTAGGTTAAACTTGAAACCGCGGGATTGGTGGAGCTGCATGATAAGAGAATATAGAAGTCGCATGTGGGGAACAAATTTCTGAGGTAGTCCAGCGAGATCCAGAAGCAAAATGGTTGATCAAAATATGGTGGAGATGATCAAGATGAAGTGAAACCATGTCATTACAAGAGCAAAAGAAAGCAAGTCAAGCCAGTCAGGAATTCAGTTGGAAATTTGTTTTCTGCTACACCACCACTAGAAGAAGTCCAAGTACTAATGATCGAAGAAGGAAGGTAACCCAATGCGGTCTGGTTACAAATTTACAAGGATCCTAATTTCCTAAACTACCATCTGAACTCCTGACTGGCTTGACTTGCTTTCTTTTGCTCTTGTAAGTACATGGTTTCACTTATCTTGATCATCTCCGCCATATTTTGACCAGCTATTTTGCTTCTGGATCTCGCTGGACTACCTCAAAAATTTGTTCCCCACACGCGACTTCTATATTCTCTTATCATGCAGCTTCACCAATCCCGCGGTTTCAAGTTTAACCTAAACAATAGAAAGCAAACTGGACAGACATAGACATATATAAGGGAATACTAAATGAGGCTACAAACCTTTTGACGTTCCACCGTTGGCTCAACTATTTTCTTATTTAAATACTGTTGTTATATGGCATTTAATATTTTTTAATTACTGAACTTTAAATTATTTGTAATGGATAATATTTTTTAATATAGTGAGTTTCATATGTAATAGTGAAAATATCATATCCATGGTTTTCTTAATATTTTGAATTTCTTTTTGTTAAAGTTGTTAATGTAATAATCAATTTATAAGAGGTATAGTCTATGAAATTGGCTTGTAGCATTCAATATGCTCTATCTCTACCATTATTGATTGTCCAATTTGCATTTCTAATCCTAACAGACCTTTAGAAAAATAAACATTTAGATTTGCAAACCTAGACTTGACCCAAGTCACATCCATACTCGTGGAACTAGACCTTCACCTTTAGAACTCAAATTTTAATTTAGTTGTTGCCAACTACTTCACTAGCTATTCTAAATTGCTTGGAATTTGTTGATTTATGTGATTGGTTGTTGTTTAAAATATACTTACTAATTTCAAATCATATAGAGATCATCTAGAACATCATAGAAAAAAATTATTGAGCACAACTAGAGTTTCATATTGAAAAATAAAAAGAACCTAGTAGCATTTACATTAGAGCACCTATTCCAAGGACCATTGCGTGTTTACTTGTTATGCTCAATCATTTTCCCGAGACTTGTAAAGCTAGTTCATTATGGGTATGAACAAGGACAACATGACCCTTGCTGTTTGGTAGATTCATCAAAGTTGTTTGTGAACACTACTTATCCTTACAAGGAGTATATACTAGAAATTAAGGAAAGTGAATTACATTATACTACCTCTTACTAATTTAGATACGTGTGCATCAATTGAAATCCTTGCTACTATCAAATCCATATTCATGGAGGTGAACTAGTACAAATATAGACAATTTGTAAAATTAGACATCTTTGTCTAAGTTAACCCCAAAAATCCATATATTTTGTAAGTTGGTTCTTGACATCCAACATGTCACTTATCCATCATCAAAGTTTGAGCTAAGTAGGCCACATTTAATTTAGAACTTCTTTTAATTATTAAGAGCTTACTCATTACCCTTATGTTCACCTTTCCAATGGATAGAAATGTACGTGTGACCAAGTCTACGGAGGTGAGAAGCCTAGGAAAAGGACTACTATCACTTTTACATGACGAATTTAACATGTCTAAGAAATGAGTTTATGTTTTGGGAAAACTAGTTCACTAAAAGAGTCAAATTAGGTGTTAAGATGATAAAAAAAGTCACACCTCAACTACAATTCTAAAAGTCTATTTTTCCTCCATTTTATTTAACAAGCCACTTCACAAGAATGAGGTAGATATTGGGGCATCAAGAAGTTGTATGTAGTGTTTATAATGACTTATGATGATTTGGAGCATCCTAGGGAAGAAGATAGACTTGTGTACAATCTTCAAAACTTTGTAGTTTTCTAATTTTGGTGAGTTCACTACTCATATAGGTGGCGATACGTAAAAAATACCTAGAAATATCTTAATTAAAAGAGGTGTAAAAATTTATTCAAACAAAAAAAGAGCAATAAAATTCAAGGGAATTACATATCCCTATCCATATCCACTAATTGGTCCAAATTTTGTGAAAAATTTGGGGGTAATTGGCCCCTGTTCGTAATATTCCAATCATGCAAATGATCAGAAGCTCATTTAGCCAAACAATCCGCAACTCCATTCCATTCACATGGAATATGAAAGAAAGAGACATAATCAAAGGAAGCACACAGATGAAGAATCTATTTTATAATAATAGCCAAATGCTAACTAACATCCTCTAATTGCTTTCGAGTCCTCACCAAAGTCACTACCACCAGAGAATTTGATTCATAAATGATTCATCTCCACCCAAGAGCCCAACCATGCTCTATAGCCCACAAAATGGCAAGAGCCTCCATCACATTGTTAGTATACCAACCCTTATAAACAGAAAAGATAAACTCAAAAATCTTAGAACTAGTCTGCCCAACACCACCAATATTAGCATGGCCAGGATTTCCATGAGAAGAACCATCCGTGTTGATTTTCAACACACCCTGAGGGGGATGAATCCAGTTCCCCTCCCTATTTATCTTTTGAAGTGGATGATGAGATCTATTTCTTTTGATCTAACCAGCACTCTGAGCAGGGTCCCTCTCGATAGGAAGATTGAGACGAGTACAAAACGAAACCTCGCCTAGATCCACACCCTCAGCTAAGTCACACTTAGCTTCACACACTGAATGAAGAATTCTCCACCACAATTGTTGGATAACTAGCTTCACATCTCACAAAATCATATGATTCCTCTCCAGCCAAATATGCGAGATAATAAAAGTTGGTCCTAGAGCCCAAGCAACATGAAGAAAAGAAGTCTTACCAGAGGCCTTCCCCCATCGAGAAAATAACTCCGCCAAAGAATACACATGCCCAACAAGCATGGTTCCAAACATCGCACCAAAGGTACCATAGCCTCCTAGAAAAGGAACACTAGAAGAAGAGATGAGAAATATTCTCTTCACTAGCACTTGTGAGCATATTTTTAGCAAAGCCCACTTAGCATAACAAAAATTGCTTGCTTGTGGAGCCTTAGTAATTGTCATGGCTACCGAGCATAACACAACTTGCTTGTCTGTGGAGTCATGTGTCTTTCTTTCCTCTTTGCATTAACTTTAACATTGCATGCTTGCGTATCTTTTCTTGTTGTTGCATATCTTACATCTTGTGTGTGTTGGTTTTCCACAGGATCTTGATCCTAGGGGCTTGGCCATATCCTTGATCTTTATCATCCTATCTTAGTAATATTGGCGAACCCCACTCTTGACACATATTTTTCTACTTTAGTGTTAGTTTGATGCAAGGCCCTCCTCTCACTAAAGTGGGGGCTAAATGTAGTGTAGAAAATTGTAACCCTTTACATTTTCTTACTTGATTGGGTCCTCCTATTTAAAATGGACTTAATAATGACTTAATTTAGTGTTCTTAAATGTACCCCTTTACATTTACACACTTATTTGGGACCTATTGATTTAATTGAGCTTAATTATGCCTTAATTATCCCTTTTATTCATTTACAAGCCTAATAAATTACATTTTATGAAGGGGAAACCTGAGAACAATTAATGCCAATACATAACTCTTCACAGTGAGCAATGTGTGTTCCAAGAATTGGGGCTTGGGACCCATTCGCCCATGGGAAAATGAGTCCTCCCTAAGACTTGAAACCCATTTTTAAATCATGTTTTGGTAATTTTTTTATGATCCTAAATTTAAATTCTAAATGTTGGCTTGTAATGTTTGAATTTCAGGAAATTAAGGATAAATGTTTATAAATACAAGGTTATTTTATCAAATCAACTAGAAGATTTTGAAGAGAAATTTCACAAGAGACAAGACTATTGTCAAGAACATTCAAGAGAAAATGTCTTTATTTTTTGTAGCAATCAAGATCCAAGCATTGTGTCACAGTTATGTTCATCCATGCATGCTTTTGGAGCTAACATTGTGATGTAGGTTTCAAGCATTCAAGTCAAAGATTTAAAATATTTTTCAAGTATCAAGATCCACATCCATTGAAGCCATTTCATGCAATTTTTAGTCATTCTAAGATCTACATTATCAAGGTTTCTATATAGGTTTGTTGAGTGGTAACATAAATTTGTTCATTCTTCATTTGCTCGTTTCGTACATTATTTCAATTCAAGGTTTAATTACCAAAACCGGGTTTCAACAAGGAAAACCCCCATTGACCCAAAAAAAACATTTTTTCCTTTCTCTTTGTGTGTTGCAGATTTGCAAGTTCATAGGTTGAAGAGAATTTAAAAATCTCAAAAGTGTGAAATTGCAAAGTTGCAATTGTTTGTCACCTTTTTTGTCAACTTACAAAAACTTAGATCTTGAATTTATTTCCAACTATTGTATTATGAATCCCAAAGGATATAGAAGTGTATAAATAGGAGAAAATGACCCAAAAATCAATTTTAGAAAAGAAAACAGTGACCCATTCACCTATGGGTGAATGAGTCCAAGGATAGCTTCTGAGAATAGTCTCTTGTGATAGGTACACAACATTTTACATTTCTAGATTGGCGAAAAGCTTTAATATTTCCAATAGTTCTATTTTTCATCTACAATATCCAATCTATACATGTCATAAATGAGAGCATTTAGTATTTTTAATCTTTCTCTCGAAAACTCTATTTAGACATTTTTGTGAAAAAGTTGTATCAGGACACTTTGCGACTATTTTTGTCCTCCACTCATATGATTTAAGTGAAATAAATCATGTCTATTAGTTATATGTTTCATCTACTTAGATTTGGTATTACATTTCAGTTTTGAGTTGGTTTGTTATTTTATTTTCATCTCCCAAAAGTGTTGTTTAGTCCACACATACACATAAAGGAAATTGCAAGATTCCTCAAAGAATTCACTCACCTAAGGGTTGAAAGTGGATTTTACTTGAGGGATCTCATTTCCTTAAAGGAAAAAAAAGGTGGTTTCATTACATCCTATTTTTCCCTTTCTATTTATAGTAAGTTTGGTTAAAAAATCCAAATTTAGTATAAAATTCTATGTAATGGACCCCTAACCTATTTTTCTATTTCCTGAATGAAATAGAAGAATAGGTAGGTTCATTCACCCAATTTTTTCCTTTCTATTTATACAAAACTTGGTGAAACATTCCAAATCTAGTATAAAACCCTATGGGTTTTGAACCCTACCCTTTCTTTTCTATGTTTCAAATTCAAAGCATTCAAATTTATGGTCGAGAATGAAATGAAAATAAAATGTTTGAGGTCGAATAGAGGTGGAGAGTTCACCTCCAATTAATTTAACATTTTTTATGAGAATCATAGGATAAAGAGGAATTTATCTTCCCTAGGACTCCTCCATAGAATGGAGTGGTGGAAAGAAAGAATAGGACTATTGAGGAAGCTGTAGAAACAATGATGAACAATGAAAACCTACCAGAAGTCTACTGGAGAAAAGTAATTCATATTGATGTTTCCATACTTAACATAGTACAATTAAGAGAAAATAGTGCAAAGAATCCCTATGAGTTGTGGAATGCAGCCAAGGAGAATGAGAAAGGCCACTAGTTAAAGGCAACACAATAGGGATAAGAAATAAAAATATGAAAGGTGCACAACAAGACAAAGATAGATTAGGTCATGTGGGATGGTGAGGACATTAGTAGGGAAGATTATAGGGGTTGCTCATATTGTAGAGTACATGTAACAAAAGAAAATTCCACATAGTTGTGGAAGTGAGGAGGGGGTGCACAGCAAGAAGTAGAGTTTTCCTCAAGGAATAAGGAATTAATATATTGAGTAGATATAGGAAGATAAGAAATAAGAAAAACATAGAAGAGCATAATTTAATAGTGATCTAAATGTAGCATTAGGATGCATAAACAAAGGAATTAAAAAATATTGAAAACCAAACAAGTTTATTTTGATTGTAGAGTAATTATATGCTTGTGAAACTTCATTCACAATAATAAAATTTAAATTGTAACTAAATTTTACCATGTAAATTGAAATGGTTGAATGAGTTCATGTGTAATTAAATGTGTATTGGTTGTAAAATTCATTGGTTTGATAAGATTCATAAAATTTGATTTGCACTAATTGGTATTAGATCCTAGATTGTGATGGTGTTGAATGAAACAATAAGAATTATTGTTATGGGCAAGTAAAAAGAGAAGACTTCCAACTACAAAGGGTAACCAACATGGCACACAAAGGAAATGGGTGAAGAGGGCCACAAAATTGTGATATGGTAGTCATGGAGATGCTAAGAGCCATCACAACTAGGTTGGATGTGATATAAATGGTACAAAGGAGAGTAATTCCAGCGGTAGACATCAATGATGATGGAGATGAAGTTGTAGCACCTAAAATTGGCCTAAAAAATGGTGTAAAAATTGTGGAAGAGATAAAAAAAACCAAGAGAAAACCCCAAATGGATCCTCCAATCTACATAATAAATTTGAATCTAGAAGAAGCTATAGATTGGATATTGGAGATGGAGAAGTATTTTTACTATGAGTTGATTGAAAACCCAAAAAGAGTGAAGTTTGTGTGTATGAAATTGAGGGTCATGGATTTTTATGGTGGGATCATGTGTAGATTGAAATAAAATGTAGAGGTAAAGAGAAACTAAAATATTGGGAGAGGATGGTGACAAAGTTAAAGGAAAAATTCTTATCTACAAATTACCAAATCAAATTGTTCAAAAAGTTGCAAAATTTGAAGCAAAGAGAGAAGAACATGCAAGAATACACCAAGGAGTTTTAGAAATTGAATGTATTGAGGCAAGACATGTGGAAGATGATGTTGAGAAGGTGTCAAGATAATTTGGATGGGAAACACAATTCAATCCAAGAGGAATTAATTATGATTCAAATAACTAGTGTGGAAGAGGCATATCAATATACATCAAATGTGGAAGAGAAGATTGTTAGGAGACAACAAAACAATTCCTGAGGTAGAGGAGAATTTTCATGTGGAAGAATATAGCCCAAAAGTGGTAGAGGCTACCAAAAAATGCAAGACAAAGCAAGCGCACAAGAAAGAAAAGGAAGAGAAGAATTCTCTAGAGGAAGAGGAGATTATTCTTGTGGTAGAGGATATTTTGTTAGAGGTAGAGGAAGAGGATTCAGTGGTACATTTTTTCAATGTGGAGAAAAGGGACATGGTGTATTTGTATGAAGAAAAATAAGCAAGATTTCATGTAACATAGGCTGAAAATGAAATTGATACTTCACCAAGGTTTGCAGAGTATCCTGAGGATGGAAAGTCCCTAATATTGTGAAGGATTTTAGTAAATTCGAACAATGAGAAACTAAAACCAATTCAAAGAAGGTGTCTATTAAGAACAAGGTGTAATGTAGGTGGAAAATGATGCAAAATCAATGTGGATAGTGGTAGGATAAATAAAATTGTATCCAAAGAAATGGTGGACAAGCTAGAATTAAAAAGAAATCAAACATCCCAACCCATATTGAGTTTCATGGTTGTAAAATGAGCATCATTTGGTGGTGAATGAGCAATGTTTGATGAGTTTTCAAGTTGATAACTACAGGGATGTTCAATTATGTGTGATGTGATGCAAACAGATGTGTGTCATATCCCTTTTGGAAGGCCTTAGAAATTTGATAGAAAAGTTATCCATGATGTGAGGACAAACACTTACAGGATAAAGAAAGATGAAAAAGTGTACAGTTTAAATCCATTGAAGGATAGAGAAAAGGAAGTGAAGAGCAACTCCAAGATTTGATTTAAATTTTTATTTTTTTTAAAGAATGGAACGAAGAGGGAACATGTTTCAAAATCATTCTAAAGAATACAAGTTTTCCAAACACAGAAACATATATAATGATTTTCACGGAGAATGAGGAGATAAATATCCAAGTGCAAGATTTTCTTAATAAGGGGTTGATTAGAGAAAACTTGAGTTTGTGTGCTATTCCAACAATTTAGGTGCTAAAAAAGGATGGGGAATGGCAGATGTGTATGGATTCTACATTCATAAATAAGATAACTATCAAATATATATTTTCATTTCCATGAATGGATGATATGATGGATTGTTTGAGTGGAGATAAGTACTTCATAAAAATTGATTTGAAGAGTGGGTATCATCAAATAAGAATAAGAGAGGGAGATCAATGAAAAAAATAGCATTAAAAAAGAGGATGGATTATACGAATGCTTGATGATATAGTTTGGATTGACAAATGATTCGGACAAGCACTCTCATGAGATTAATAAATGAATTCTTGAAGCCATATCTTGGTAAGTTTGTTATTGATAAAAGGGTAAAATGGGTTTTACAGGGACCTGAAACCACAATGTTTACAATAAAGAGGAGAAGACACAAAAGTCCAACCAAAAAAACCAGCTTCCCAAGAAAAGATCAGCAACAACCACAGAAAATAGACCACAACAGTCAAACCAAGAGGAACAACAAAGTAAACACAAAAACTGCAGCCATTAACTCATAGTTTTGAGGAAAAATTTCATTTCCGCCTCCAAGTTCTGCATATCATTAACACCCTTTTTGAAAATTTGAATCATCTTCGAAGTAGGGGGGGCTTATGCTTCAGATTGGCTCTGGTTCTTTTAGAAATTCCAACATCCGTATCTTGGATTTTGTCATCTTTCCTCTAGATCCACCACCAGAGACCCCTGTTGGGCTTTATCTAGCTTTTCTGTCATTGCGTTAATGATAATGGCATTGTGTCTTGCCATTCAGTTGTTTTTCTCTACAACAGTTTTGATGGTGTTCCTTATATTCTCAACCTTGGAGTCAATATTTTTGTTACTGTAAACATGAACACCACTATCCACATCTTTCTTTTCAATCTTTGCAATCTTAGCACCCATCTCTTCAATCTTGCTTTGAAGGGCCCAATTTTTTGTTTTCAATTCATTAATTTCAATGAAAGTCCATTCCAAAAGTTTGAAGTGGGACTCAGAATTGGTTTTGGCGAGGTTCAGAACATCCAGAGAGGGCTCCTTTTTAGTATTAGGATATGTTTTCTTAGGATTAGGAATAACAGGGGAGTCATCTTTGGCATGTTTATCCAGCGGAGGTTCAGCACAAAACTCAGTTTTGTTTGCATCAGACTCCTCTGAATCAGAGGAATCTTAGGAGTAGGAAACAAGGCATTTGGCCTTGGGTTTCTTATCAATAGAACTGTTCTTAAGGGAGGGACTATCAGGCTCAATCTTAGCACGGGCTTTACTAGAAAAGGGGTGTAGGGATTTTTGTTCCTAGAAGGGACAGTGTGCAAACTAAGGACATTTCTAGCCATACTAGAGTTAGGTAGATACTCCAAGCCATTGTGCTCAGTGTCGTTGCTCTCAGAATCAGGGAGAGTTTCCAGAAAAGTGGGGGTAAGCATTTTTTGGAAATGTTCAAAAATCAACCTTATTAACCCAGTGTGCAGGATGAGGAATCTTTTAGGGATTTTCTTATTATCCTCCAAGCTTTTCTTCAAGGAAAATAAAAGATAATAGAGGATAGAGACCCTAACCTTGTAGTGGAAGTGGTTGAGAAGAGAAAAGTGGTAGCCATAGACTCTGGTGAAGCGATCGTCCACCGTGATGTACTCCATGATGACCCACAGAACCTTTCTCTAGATGGCCTTTATGGTGTTTGCTTCGAAGTTGCTATTTGCAATTTTCACAAGACTTATCCTTTCTTTGTCTTTTTTAGGAAATCTGATCACGACTTCATCAGAAAAATCCTTGTCCCTGAAGAACTTCTTCCCTTTAGTAGATAAACTCGTAACATCAGCAATTAAATTTACACTGATCTACACATTCCTACCAAATAGGGTCAAATTTCCATTATTCCTATTTTTAACAAATAGGTCCGTAGCCTCCTGGTTAGTCATGGAGATATGGTAGTCATGGAGATGCTAAGAGCCATCACAACTAGGTTGGATGTGATATAAATGGTACAAAGGAGAGTAATTCCAGCAGTAGACATCAGTGATGATGGAGATGAAGTTGTAGCACCTAAAATTGGCCTGAAAAATGGTGGCAAAAATGTGGAAGAGATGAAAAAAACTAGGAGAAAACCCCAATTGGATCCTCCAAACTACATAATAAATTTGAATCTAGAAGAAGCGATAGATTGGATATTGGAGATGGAGAAGTATTTTGACTATGAGTTGATTGAAGACCCAAAAAGAGTGAAGTTTGTGTGTATGAAATTGAGGGTCATGCATCTTTATGGTGGGATCATGTGTAGATTGAAATAAAATGTAGAGGTAAAGAGAAAATAAAATATTGGGAGAGGATGGTGACAAAGTTAAAGGAAAAATTCTTATCTACAAATTACCAAATCAACTTGTTCAAAAAGTTGCAAAATTTGAAGCAAAGAGAGAAGAACATGCAAGAATACACCAAGGAGTTTTAGAAATTGAATGTATTGAGGCAAGACACGTGGAAGATGATGTTGAGAAGGTGTCAAGATAATTTGAATGGGCAACACAATTCATTCCAAGATGAATTAATTATGATTCAAATAACTAGTGTGGAAGAGGCATATCAATATGCATCAAATGTGGAAGAGAAAATTATTAGGAGACAACAAAACAATTCCTGAGGTAGAGGAGAATTTTCATGTGGAAGAAGACAACCCAAAAGTGGTAGAGGTTACCAAAAAATGCAAGACGAAGCAAGCACACAAGAAAGAAAAGGAAGAGAAGAATTCTCTAGAGGAAGAGGAGATTATTCTTGTGGTAGAGGATATTTTGTTAGAGGTAGAGGAAGAGGATTCAGTGGTACATTTTTTCAATGTGGAGAAAAGGGACATGGTGTATTTGTATGAAGAAAAATAAGCAAGATTTCATGTAACATAGGCTGAAAATGAAATTGATACTTCACCAAGGTTTGCAGAGTATCCTGAAGATGGAAAGTCCCTAATATTGTGAAGGATTTTATTAAATTTGAACAATGAGAAACTAAAACCAATTCAAAGAAGGAGTCTATTAAGAACAAGGTGTAATGTTGGTGGAAAGTGATGTAAAATCAATGTGGATAGTGGTAGCATGAATAACATTGTATCCAAAGAAATGGTGGACAAGCTAGAATTAAAAAGAAATCAAACATCCCAACCCATATTGAGTTTCATGGTTGTAAAATGAGCATCATTTGGTGGTGAATGAGAAATGTTTGATGAGTTTTCAAGTTGATAACTAATGGGATGTTCAATTATGTGTGATGTGATGCAAACGGATGTGTGTCATATCCCTTTGGGAAGGCCTTGATGAGCCCAAAATGTGCTCATAGTTTGGATATTATGATGAACTTTTAATGCCTTTAATTTTGTTATTCGTGGTTGTTTAAAACTCTTTTGAAACCTTTTTATGGGGATATCCTGTAGCAAAACACTTTCATGTTCCTGCAGCTTATTATGTTGTCTTGACTGCATTTATTACCCCGTTGACTCCCTAAATGACTGGTATATCGCATACAGTTTTTGAATGATGAAATAGATTTAAATGTGTGATTAATGAACGGATATTGTGTATGTGCCATTCGCCTTTTCTTTCGCATCTATTACCTTTTGTATCGCAAGTTGTTGAAGAATGATCGAGTCAAGCGCAGCTGATCTCAGCCTTGCAGTAAAGTTCATTTCCTGCATGACTTCAAGGAAGCTCCGATGAAGGCTCTCTGACTGAAACCATTGGGAAAGATTTTTAATGACAGTCAATCTGGAAAGAGTGGAGCGCTAGATTCTCTCTGAATCGGGTTGAACGGATAAATTCATTTATGAATCTTGTTCCTTGATTCTGGGATACACTTTATTGCCACGTCTTTCTTTGATTGGGTTAGTTAGTTAGTTGCTCTCCTGATTTTAAATAAAGTACTCCTCCTGCGCGAGTGAGAAAGGAGATGACAGTTAGAGTAAGATAGAAGCATAGTGATAGAGAGATATACCAGATATCATGTAAGAGTCAGTATGATAATGAAAAGCAGAGTTTGTTTGACAAGAGACAAAATTTGTTGTTAGTTTGTATCAACAAAGAAATGTATACCATTATGTTTTCATGAATAAAGTTTGATGAAGTTATGAGTTCAGCACCTGCATAATCAGTAGATGCTTGCTAAAGGGGGCCAGTTAGTAAGTATCTGTAGCTAGTTAGTTAGTTGTTCTTTTCTGTTGATCTTCAGTTAGCTTTCATCTTTGAAGTTTTCATACAAACTCAGTCTTGTATTGCTCCTGCAGCGTAGAGAATCCTTCCGTGTGCCTGTTCCTGCAGCATAAGGCCAGTTCATAGTTTGTGATTCAGTCGTAGCTGTTATGGTTTCTGTTTTAATCAAATCATAGTTGAGTTAAAGAACTTTGCATTACCTTCCTGTAGCATAGATAGAATTCCTTTTCAGCATTTATTTCCGCTAAGTTTTGACTGAAACTAGTTCTTAGTGCATATATTTTTCTGCGCCATTTAAAGTATACGTCCCCTGGTTTGATAAGTAAATGAACGTCCATAGAGAGATATTAGTCACTTGTTGGAATGTACAATTCCCAGGAAAGGTTTTACTGTGATTATCATATCCTTTTGTGGGCGTGACCATTTTTGGCACCGTTGCCGGGGATGGTGTCCAGCTAGGAATTTGTCAGAAGTCATTTTTAGCATTATTTTAGTTTGTTAGTCAAAAAATTTCAAAATCTTTCAAGCCACCATTCATCGTAGTGCATGCATAGAAGAAGAAGAGACACACTGGGAAGGTTCCTCCCTGAAAATCTGTTTGTTGAACTACCATTTGACCCAGTTGACAACGAACCTGAGGAAAACCCATTCGCTTTGTTATTCCAGCAAGCAAACATGGCAAATAACCCACCTAATAATCCACCTCCTGCTTTTGAGTTTCCCATTGTTCCCCAATTAGATACTGACAATCTTAAGAATATACCTTCTTCACTACTTCCAAAATTCTATGGCCTAGTCACAGAGGACCTTGAAACTCTTATGTTTGAGTTTGATGTCCTCTGTCGCAGTTATGACTACAACACAGATGCTCATAAATTGAAGTTATTTCCTTCCACCTTGAAGGAAGGAGCTCTCAGATGGTTCATGAGTCTGGGAAGAGGTGTTGTAGATAGTTGGGCGGCCATGCATACGAAATTCCTTGAGAAGTATAGGGAATATTATAAGAGTGCCAGTAAAGGAGATGACATATTCCGAATTTAGCAGAAGGAGGATGAAAGTCTAGAAGATTATATTTCTAGATTTTTGTTTTCACTAAAGAGGAACTCAAACCATACTCTCAATGAGGACTCTCAGAAACTACTCTTTCTAAGGGGAATCAGTGATGCCTGTATAGACGCCCTAGACTTGATAGGAGGAGGTGATATAGCCCAACTGTCTTGGGAAGATATAAAGAAAATATGTCTTAACTACTCTCGAGCAATAGTTAAGAAAGGTCGAGGTCATCATGCTACAGTGGGGAAGTCTTCTTCTGGTGGATTTTCTCGGATGGAGATAACAAATTTGCTGTCTGACTTCAAACAGGACATCATTAATAATATGGCTACACAACTGGACACCATGCAAGCTCGGAAGAAAAACAAGGAAGCTGAGGAAGTTTTGGCCGAGTTCTGTCCATATTGTAGACAGAAGAAGCGTGATTGCAGATGCAAGATGGTGGCTAATTTTGAAGCTAAGCAGCTACCTACTGACTTCAAGCTAGTAGAAGGTGATGATGATCAAGTATTCTTTGTCGCACAAAGGAGACCATGGGCCCAAAGACAAGGTATGCCTCAAGATCCTCTAACTTTTGGTAATCCTTATTCTAGCTATAATAACCAATGGAAACCTGCATATGGGCCACCACCACCCTGGAATCTACCTCAACCAAGTTGGCCTAATTTTCAGACCCCGCAATGGTAATCTCCTCAAGGAGGTTGGCAGCAGCCACAAGGACAATGGATCCCACCTTCAGGTAATTGGCAGCAAAATCCTCAATGGAGAGGTCTTTAGCAATGGAAAAACTAGTCCTCTCGATTCCTGTAGCTTCCACAACCGCAACCGCAGGCCCTTATGCCACCTCCTGCAGCAACTGCCACAAATTCTGGCCCTCCAAAGCAAACGCCTATGCCTGTCCAGCCCTTTCCAAATCCTAATAATAAGCAACAACAGCCACAACAGCCTATGCATCTTGCCGAAGCCAACCAATATCAAGCTTATGCCTTAAATGTTAATGACATCCATTTGAGGTCTGGAACCACTTTACCTGCTCCAAAACCCCCTCTAATTACTGAAATACCAGATTCTCCCCTTGAATAATCTATTGCACTTGCTAATCCTACTGAGCATATGCCTATACCTGATATGGTTTCTAAGGAGCCTGCTTTGCAAAGTCAAGACAAACCACCTTTTCCTCAGAGGTTGCAAAGTACTGCATTTAAATCCATGGAAGAACCCACTTTTGACATTCTGGATCAGCTCAAAAATGTACAAATTCAAATTCCCTTATTTTAGGCTATTAAAGATGTTCCCATTTTTGGAAAAGCTATTAAAGAGGCCTGTTTAAAGAAGCCTGGATGAAAGAAAAAGGATCCTCAAACAATTCATGTCTTAGGGAAATTGGCTGATATAATGTTGGGAAATGCTGTAATTCCAAAGTATATTGACTCTGAAAGTCCTGTAGTGCAGATACATATAAATGGCCGAGTTGTAAAAAATATTTTGATTGATTTAGGTGCTGCCATTAATGTCATGACAAAGCATACTATGGACTCCCTAAAAATTTTAGACATTAGGTCTA
>VDFB02344950.1:0-21797 GCA_007258455.2 Sequoia sempervirens | reverse complement strand
TTTTTTGCTGCTTTCCCTCCACTATTGGTTCCCGCTCCTCCAAACTCTTCCTCGCTATTATTGACCTTTCACTTCTCCAATTTGGTGAGCTGCAGTCTGAAAATAAAGGTTTAGAGTGATGGTTTTAGAGTATTTTTATTAAAATGAAAATTACCACCAAGTTCCTAATAATGTTCACATTTAGGTTTTGACATTACGACATCTTTTACCCTACATAGTTTAGTACATACAACATTTTCTATTGGTGCACATTTCTTTTACAGATGCCCATACCCTATTCCAAAGCTCCCATTTTCATGTAGGGAGGATGCTTACAAAGGCAGAGTATGCATTGGCATAGGTGGTGAATGGCATTTTCTATTTGGTGCAAGTAGGCTGGGATGCTGGCAATGGCTTTGCTTCTCCAAATTCTTCCTCTTTGGTATTGACCTTTCACTTCTCCAATTTGGCGAGCTACAACCTGAAAATAAGGTTTAATCGAGGGTTCAAGGTTTTCTTTTTTTGAACTCAAGAATCTAAGTAAGCCCTAAAACCCTGATATTTTCAAATTTCATTTATTGTGAAGCAACAATTTAAGGTGTAATTATTAGGGTTTAAGAAAATTTCATTTACTTAAACCCTAGCAATTAAATCTAAGTCCTTAAACCCTGATATTTACAAATTTCGTTTACTATGAATAAATTGAAGCAACAGTTTATGGGTGTAATTATTAGGGTTTAAGCAAATTTTGTTTACTATTAATAGATTAAAGGTTGAGGATTTGGGATTTACACCCACTCGTTGCATTTGCTTAAATTTTTCTAAGGAATTTTTAGAAAAAAAACCCATTTTGAATATATCCTTTAATCACAACATTCCATGATATCACATTTCTTTGAGGCATTTTTGGAAATAGTTTGCTTGCCTTGTCTATGCTTCCACATTTTCACATATGTCTAGCAAAGCACTTGTAACTACAACATATGATAAAAAAGTCCCTTTTGTTATGCTTTGATGGATGTCCCCTCATTATTACTAGATATCTGATGTAGTGCACATTATTATAGTGCAAGCCTATTTTTCATATTGTTTCATTTAGCACCACCAATATTCTCCACAAGAACATTGACCCTGTTTAAAATGATGGAAATGGTTCACATCTCTTAGAACAATTTCTTTTGCAATTGTTTGCATTTACTTAATTATAAGAGATTTATGTAAAATTGATTGTATTCAGAACATCATCAACATCTTAAGAAGGTGAAGCTATGAAAAAAGGACAAAATCCTTAGATGATGCCTTCTTATACTAATCTTTGTTGTTTTTTTATGACAGATATAGCTCTTTAGTATTTTGACCATATTATGTAATATGATATGACTTTTGCTTATATGCTTCTTGTGAGCATGGACTAATTGGCTGACAATATGTTGTTCTTACTTTGGAGGATATAATAGTGTTTCCAACTCTTTCATATCACTATTATCAAGCTTGGTGTTGTTCATTGAAAATCACTATTATTAGGCTTCAACTACCATTATCACTTTGTGACATAAATGCCACTATTTTTGGACCCTCCATTGTGTTAATATTACATGGTAAGCTGATCTTCATCCTTTATGACAATGATCCTGATGTTGCATATCACTTTTCTTTCTTTCCATTGCTTCATTGCTATTACAATCTCATGCTTTCACTAATATAATGATAATGCTCTTTAACATTCAATGAATCTCATTGACTTTGACCCTTTTTCAATCTGTTCCATGGTCTTTTACATCTTCTTTGTGCATGATATCGGGTCACATGGAATTCATAACAACTACTATTATCTCCTTCATTTTGCTATGATAATCTGTCAAATTACCTTCTTAACGAAAATAATTTGAAGATTTAGTGGTTTTTTTGCATTGATATCATGTAGTGTAATTAGCCTGTATTTGATGCAAATGTTATAAAATTGCATTCAAGAAAACATAATAGATAATATCGTTTGTGATACTTCTGCTTTATGGAAGGAATCTCAAGATCTGGTTTACTTCTTGTTTGTCTAGTTTATTTGAGAGATATATCTTGAAGGGTGTTTACTAATTGCATCTTTATGTCTGATTTTTCAGTCATGGTGGTAGCCTCTTCGCCTTGAGATCAAGGTATTTTTCTAATCCATGCTCTTATAAAGAATTGGCCATAATGTTTTTGGTTTCTAGTTATTTTAATATTTTGTTTGCATAGATAATATATAGTATGGAAAAGATAAATTTAGATGCCAATTTAGTGTATGGGACCTCCTAATGGAACTCACATAGGTGGATTGTTTTCCATTTACATTAGATGATGTTGAAATTTTGTACTCGGTCTAGACCTCATGATCAACCAAAATAATAAACTTCAACTTGGCAATCCACCTAATACAAAATGTATACTTGAATACTAGCGACTTTTTTCTTTTGAGCTCTAAGAGTCAATGTATATTGGAACTTTGTATTGTTCTTAGTTAGTTAGAGTGCTTTCTCTTAGCTTGGCTTCTTCTTTTAGGCACTGAATACAAGGGGCTTCTGTCAAAGTGACCTTACTCATTTAAGGTGAAGTATGTAGGGGAGGAATACCAGGAGTGGGGAAGCCTATGTTGGGTTTCCCATGCATATTGAGTCAAGTCATCTAACCAAAATACAACAAAAATATTAGTATGTGCTGAAGCTAATGCCTAAGAGTTTCATTTCAGGTGTTTGAATGACATGGGTAGCCTTTTCAAAAGTACTTAATAGAGGGGGTTTTATTTTTGTAAGAAAGTAGGGTTTCTCTACAAATTGTGCATTAACTCATTTGCTTATGGCACATCTATGTGTCATAATACAATTTTCTCTGTTGTCTAGTTTTTCTTCAAACATTGACTCTGAAAGTCACATCAAGTGGCTCTTTATCATTCAATAAATGACCCTTTACTCTTTTAATCACTTTTGCAACTCATTCAACTGAATTATGTATTGGCTTCTCCTCCTAGCACTGTAAATAGTGCAAATCTATGTTAATAGAAATAGAAAAACAAAGTATTATCATATTCACTAACCTATTTTTTAAAAAATTGTTGATTCTTAGCCCATTCTTTACCTTCCTACAACCATTTTTATATTTGTCCATAATAGTTTTCTTTTGATCTAGAATCTCGGGCTCTCTATTGAGATGGCATTTTGTTCAGCCAATCTCGATGGGGCTTAAGGTTCAATGTACATTTGAATGCCATTAGTGAGTTGTTTACAAATGCTAGAGACTGGGAAATTTATTGTAGGATTGTATATTTCTCACTTCCTTTTCTGAAGTATTGTAAATGGTGAGCTTGCTTGGAAAAGTGATTTGAGTAAATTAATGTCAAACATGTGGCATATAAAATTCATTGTTGTGCTTTTCTTTTTGTTCAGTAATGTTGGGAAACTTCATGACACACTATCTATTTAATGCATTGAAAATGGAGGGAAATTTTAGTAAATTAATGTCAAGCATGTGGCACTGCAAATTTCATTGTTGTGTGTTTCTTTCTACTTAGTAATGTTGGGAAACTTAATGACCTGCCACCATATTTAATACAATGAAGAATGTGTCACCAGGCTAAAAAAGTCGCCTTGCTTAACCACATCTTATATGTATATTTTCCATGAAAATTCACTTTGGATTCCTTGACCATCTAGCCTACATTTTAGTGTTTTTTGTTAGCACTTAGCAGTGACAAGGAAATCCTATCTAGTGGGGGATTGAGCCCAAGCATGTTATTATTGATATTTTGATCCCAAAATGCACATCCAATCTGATAAGATTGGAAATATTAATAATCTCAATTTTATTTATTGACTTTATTCATTTGTTATATGTGAATTGTCTACTTCTATGCCTTCTTGGTGCATATCTTGGATCTCCACTTCTTGACCTGTGTTTGGTTGCATGAACATTTGAAGAATTATTGAGATTATTTCTTAAATTTATATATTTTTACAAAGAATGTTGACTAGCCTACCATTCTCAAGTTCCTTCAAAGGTCATCTCCACACCCAACCAAGTCAATTATTTGTGTAGAGTATTTACTATTTAGCTTCATATAAACTAGAAAGTGTGAGGTTTCTGCTTTAGTTCCTAATGTTTTATTGGGTATGCTAATGCCTATATGCATCTGTGTTTAATTTAATGGATATATGATGTTTACTACACATTGGTGCACTGTCAGAGAAAATGACAGAAAAACTAAGTTAAGAGAAGAGCATTGATTTAAATTTTTCAGGAATTTCTACTAATGAGTATGTGCCTTTAATTTTTTATTTTGTCAGAGGAAACTTTCCCAAAGATCCGAACATGTGAAATCAGTAGATCTTCATCCAACAGAACTATGGTAATTGCACCTTTTCTTATCAAACTTGTGAAATGTTAGGGGTTCAGAGCTTGATTTACGTGAAAACTTGCATTTAGATAATGCATTTTATCAATATTGTACTCTGTCCATAAAATATTTTGATGTCTTTAGAGTTCAAACAATTGAAGAATGTTTTGTTGCTTTAAGTTGAAGCATTGCTAATGTTGCCAGATAGAATGTAAGAATCTTTTATTTGATATATCATATATTCCAAATTTTTAGACTGACATAAAATTCACTTAAAATTTGTTACTGCTTAGGTTTACATCATCATATATGTCTACTACATTTTTTGTGTTACCAAGATAGAAGGTAAAACATCTGTTACATTACTATGTTAGAAAATATTAACACACCTTCCAAAAGGTGGTTCTCGTTGAATCACTACTGTGGTTCACTTACTGGTACTAACTAATTTGTTGATATGTATTTCATTCAATAAATTCAGGTCCACTTGTGCACCATATTCTTTACTTATTCTTTCAAATCTGCACTATATGTCATCAATTCCTGTAGGTTGTAATCTCTTATCATCACATGACAAGTTTAAGAACTGCTTACAAAATTTCTGTAGTGCATTATAGTAGCTTTTTTTCTTAAATATATATTGTGATAGGGTGAAAATACTTGTTAGAAAATGAGCAGCAAACAAAAGAGTGCAAACAACAACTATGAACACCCTACACCTCAAGATTAGCCTAGTTGGATTCAAAACAAAATAAAAACAACAAATAGAGTGGATTCACCTTGTCTTGAATCAATTCTTTGGTTGGCCCTTGATCTTTATGTTGTATGCTCCTTTGGTGGCAAGAGATGCAAGCTATGAGATGAGATGAGGATGGAAAATGAGTGAAAATGGATGCAAGTATGAGAATTTGGCTAAGTATGGCTCAAGAGAAATTTTGCAAGAGTTTGGCTAGCATAAATGATCTCTCCCCAAAATGAGAGAAAAGAGGGGGGATTTATAGAGAATTTTGGACTCTCAAGGGAAATGGATGGTTGAGATTGAACCAACAAGATCAAGATGTAGGGCTATGTGAGTTGAGAACTCACAAGTCTCACATCTTAACATGTGGCATGTGAAGTGGATCAAGAAGGTGATGTGTACATGAGTTGGAATGACATGGAGGTAGTACATAGTACTGTTGGTTCTCAGTTGTGATCATATGGTTTGTCCTTGATGTCAAAATCCCTTTCAGTTGATTCTACTTGTTGAAAATTTTAGATTAGTTTCTCATGCTTTATCTTGATACAATTTTGTCTATAAGGTTTACTTGTCTTGGCATTCAGTGGACAGTTTACATTCAGAATTTTAATATCTTATGGTACTATTCAGTTTCGGCTTTATGTAGTCTCGGGTTATCTTATTTATACATTGTTTCGGTGACAAGAAAGTTCATATCGGCATGTGTTGGTCAAGGGTTTCCCGATCCATATTGTTTTTCTACTTGTATGAGTTTGTTTTGCCTATCGGCAAGACTTATTTGATGTCAAAGTGACCGAGATCCATCTCGGGCATCTATCAACATGAAAAAACACATTGTGTCTCACCGACCGAAGAAAAGGAACATATTGGTAGGAGTGTTGTATTAGGTATGTGGTCTCCTTAGAAGACATATTGTCTCACTGACCGTGCACCGAAAGGTCTTATCGACAAAGGTTGTGGCTTCGCTGAAATTTCATAGCGATTTCGTGGTGTCTTACCGACTTGTGCACAAAGGTTATATCGGTATGAGTTAATGATATTCAGAGTAATGTCTCAATGACTTTGTTGGGTCTTGCCAACTAAGTCTTATGTGGGGCTTTCGGCGAGAGGTTGCTATTGTCTCAGTGACTCAAAGTGGATAAAGATTTTTGATATGACATAGTGTGCTCTCCAAGAGGTCTCCCCGACATTGATATGTCTCAATGATGCATAAAACAAAAGGAACATTTCGGTATGACTCATGTGCAACGAAGAAAGGTCTTGGCGAGTTTGATTTCTTATACCGACCGACAACATAAAGGTATTCATCTCGGTAAGAGTTAGGGTTTTCGGCGTGAGGTCTCGGCGAGTGACCTCCGGTCTCGCCAATGGAACACAAATTGACTTTGTCGGCATGAAGATTGATTTTTCTCAGCGACACACAAGATGGTTGGTGACTTTCGGTATGACTCAAGCATTCTTATGAGTTGCACATGCACTATCATCATGCTTTGATTATTAATCAATGTCAGCCATAACTATTTTGGAAAATGCAAGATATCACTCAAATCACATTTTCATAAGTTGTCTAATAGACTGAGTTAATGTTGTCATATCTTTGTGCTTTCAAATGTGATTACTCTACTCTTTTGTTGAAAGAAAAGGAAATCAGAATGAAAAATATTGGTCAAAGTTGAAAAAGTTTTGACACTAATTCACCCTTCACCGATTAATGCATCCCATAACTCCAGGCAATACCTTGGGCTTGGACAAGATCTCCTCACAAAAGAGGTCCTTATCCCCATGTGGGTGAGAGGACATGTGAGGAATTAAAAATTCTTCAAATATCCACATGGGGATGAGAAAATAAATTTTAAATTCCAAGGAATGCATTGGGGGATTAAATGTGAATTAAAAATTTGCATTGGGAATGAAGTGCCTTCTCAAAAGGAGAAAGCCTTTAATAAGGTTGACTTATGACACATTCCATAAATGACATGGGGATTAGGTTGACCTAATTAAGTGATTAAGGTTGTGCAAGTACCTGGTTAGACAAATTAATGACATATTAAAAGCAAGTGGGAAATTATGGAGGATGTGACCCTAATGATGATTAGGGGTGTGCACATCTTAATCATAAATTAATTATGATTAAGAAAGAGGATTAAATGGTTAAAGGGATTAGAGAGCAACTTGCAAAAGTTGGAGGATGCGACCATGAGAGAGAAAGTAGGGGAATTAAAAATAAATCTAAAATTCCAAGAGGTAATATGACTAAATTAAATAAAGTGGTATATTTATTTAATTTAGAGGAAAAAAGAGTGTTTATTAAATTAAATACTTTGGAAACCTTATGTAGGACACAAAATATTAATTAAATGAATCATTTAATTAATATCGAGAAAAAGGATGAAGTAGATGAGCAAAAGGATGGTTAAGGAAATATCTTTGACCGTATGGAAGAGGTCAAATTTAGATTAATCTACAATATTAGTTCTTTTCTATAAACATAGCATACCTGGATATCATATTCAAGTATGTAATGAACAATAATCTCAGAGATTGAATTTTGTTAACCTTTAATTTTGTGTGTATATTGTATAGTTCTTCAAATTACTGCAATTTTTTCTATCCCCTGTCAAAAGGTGGGCTTCTAGTTGCTTCTATTCTCCAGTAAGCAACATTAAAATCATCTTTCTCTTTATTCTAACTCTAGAGGATAGATGGTGAATTTTCTCAGGCTCAACATTTTTCAAACATCCATCATTAGTTTTTAAAATCTGGAATATTATGTGATTTTTTTGTCTTGAATACTATAGTTAAGAATTAATATTTCTAGGCGATGTTATAGTGAACAAAAAATTGTAATATTTTAGCCATAGTAAAATGACTATTCTGTTTGTTGCTCCTCATGAAGGATGCTTGCGAGTCTTTATTCTAGAAGTGTATGCATTTGGAATTACTAGTCATAGGTAATGGCCATTTCTAGGTTGTATTAGTTGTGGAGAAGTTTGGTTGCATTCTTTCTTGGGTGGTTTACTTTGCATTATTCTTTTCACTTTTATTTCTTCTTATCTACTTTTTAACCAAATTTAAAATGTACTCTATCCTATTTATTGTCCAATTTAGTTTAGTCATCACTGCTGTAATTATGAAACTTAACTGTACCAAAACTTAATCATTTTTTCTTTGTAACTAAAAAAATATATAGATGAAAACACCTATAGTACGTCTCAAAGATCTATCATGTAAGAATATACCAAAAAATATGATAGGAATATCATGTAAGTGTTGAGAAAGGTGAAGCAATAGTGGTATTGAATGAAATTGTCACTTAATACACCTTAAATATCTTACCATAAGAATTCCTTGATGTTAATGAGAAAGGTAAAAGGGAATGGTAAGTTTTCTAGGTCATCATCAAGCTAGCCACTATTAGGCATATGAGGCTCTAGTACGTATTCCAATAAGGGATAATTTTAATATTTACCTTATAAATTATTTAATAAGGTGTCCTACAGATACATGATACATATTTTTTAGGAAAAAGAAAGGACCAGGGATCTCCTAAAGTTTTAGCTTTAGATAATTCTCCTATACCTAAAAGACTTTCTACAACTCTAAATCAATTTCCTCATTGCTTAGAAGTTGCTACAACACTGTTTTCAATAATGGACCTGCCTCTTGTAGGTTTGTTGTAAGATTAAGTCTTTGGAAAGAGGCTTCTTCTTTAGTAACCTCTTTGAAACTCTTAGAGGTGCAACATGTGATCGGTAATGTTCTCCAACTAAATAGAATCTTGTAAAATAATGGGATGGTACATGATTTTAGGAATGAAGCTTGTAGGGCCATTTTCTACCCTCGAATATAATATTATTCCAATTTGTCCAAAGTTGTTCTCATTTAAAATGATGGAAATTGCTCACATCTCTCAAAGCAATTTCTCTTACAACAATCTTGGAGATGAATTTAGATTTTGTGTAGAAATCAAAACATACATGAAGGTTCTTAATAACTTTAATAGTTGTACCAGGGGCCATGTTTAACAAACCAAATGCAATTGGTAACTTTTCACTATGGTGGCAGATAAATGATTCTTTATACCTTGCTACCTTCATTTTCTAGGCCAATTTCTCCTACTTTGCATAGCTCTGCTATGTTTGTGGATGTGATCTGTCTCCTACACAAAAAACATGTACCAATTTAGAGCCTTCAATCCAACTAGATCCAAGTATCTTTTTAATTCCTCTATATTTCATCAATATCTTTACTATTTGAACCTCGTACAAATGTTTTAGAGAACATACGTTCCAACATTTTTAGGATCCAACTAAAAAAGCAGTGTTTCTGGAAATACTCAACCTATATTCATATATGATCCAAATGTACCACAGATTTAACTAGTATCTTAGTAATAATGTGTAGGGTGTCCTCAATATAGCCAACATGGGCACAAAGGTCAACCATGCACACCTAATGATCAAATATATATGTAAATTGTAATGCAATAAGGGTTATTGATGTGTGAAGTATGTGCAACCCTCATCCACTAAACCTACATGAATACATGCACCTAGAACCCAAGCAAAGCTTACAATGTTAGGATGTGTTCTAGAGTGCTTCATTAATTCAAATATTTTGAGAAGTTTCTTGAAAAATCCATTTTGTGCACATTCTGCAATCAATCATTTCATTCGATGAGGGGTGATCCCACAATACTAGTTTACAATTTTTGGCCAAACTAGACAGTGAACTAATTTTTTCTAACTAAATCTTCACTTTCGGGCACCTATAACGGCTAAATCATGAGGAATTTGAAGATGATGCAAACTAGTGATTTGTGACATTTTGTCTATAGATTCTAAATATTATTTTTAAATTCTTTTGGGATCATATTGGACTTCTTTTTCCATCTCCTTTGAAAACTAGTTTTTCTCAGTAAACACCATTTTTAAGGAGTAATGCTCACCGTATAACACATAATTTTTTTTCCATGAAGGATAAAATTATAAAATTTTCAAATTTAGATTTGTAACTATGATATATAGTACTTACAATTGGTTTCATAGTGTTTTATTGAATATGTTTTCCTTAATCAAGTTTCGAAGTCAAACCAATTACAATCTAGACATAGGCAGACTATATAACACAACTTTTTTTTGCATGTATCGAAGTTAAATCTTTTTTTTGTTGGATCAAGGACTTCAATATCTAGTGCACTCATATTTTTCAATTTGTTTTTTGATAATCTTCTATTTTTCCACATGTACAGAACAAAGAGCTTGATTTTTCAGTGAAAAACCTACATTCACAAGAAACAAAAAATAAATATAATAATAAAATTAAATTGATTTAAAATTGTACTTTTTGGGAAGCTTATAATAAGGACTACATACTTACAAAAAAATAATTTTAAATTAATTCATTTGATCCCCCAAAAGGTAAATCAAAAGTGGGTTTTTATTAGCATTTTGATAGGTGTAAAAGATACTTCATTATAGGTATGGTTTAAAACTAGCGTGGTTCTATCCAAGGGGGTTTGATCTAAGGTAGTTTGATCAAACCCTCTTCAATTAGAATGCCTTAAATGAAACTTTTAAAGGCTTAAATCATTATATTTTCTAAAAATATGTGATTTCAGCAAAAAACAGAATCTCCTAGAAATTGTAAACCAACTTTGTGGGATCACCCTGAGATGACATCTCTTTGAGGCATTCTGTCAAAATATTTAGGTGTTTTGTCTATGATTCCACATATTGCATATATTTCTACCAGAGCATATCCAACTATAACATCTAACAAAAATTCCCCTACCATTATGCTTTGTTGCATGTTCATAGCCCATCCCAAAGCTCCCAGTTTGGCATAGGCAGGGAGGAATCTAGAAAAAAAATTGGCTTTATACCTACCAGTTACATTCGTTTGAAAGTTTCAAAATCCTTTTCAACAAAAAATGTTTTACAAAACTTGCAATCATTTCATTCCATGAGATGACATCTCTTTGAGGCATTTTATCAAACAATTCATGTTCCTTGCCTATGCTGAACCACATTTTGCATGTATATCTACTAGAGCATTTCCAACCATAATATCTGATAGAAATCCATCTTTAGTTATGCTTTGATGGATGTACATACCCTATCCAAAGCTCCCATTTTATTACAGCCAGGGAGTATGCTGGAAAAGGTTGTGGAATCTAGATTTACACCTGCCAATTACATTTGCTTGAAAGTTTCTAAAGCCTTTTCAACAAATCTATTTTGTGCATATCCTGCAATATTGCAATCCATAGATCGCATTTCTTATAGGAATACTATCGTGTATTGTCTATTCATTGATGGATATCTATATCTTGTTTCAAATCTCCCATTTTGGTGCAGGTAGGGAGGATGTTGGCAAAGGTTATAGAATTTGGCTTTACACATGTGAACTGTATTTCTCTTGAAAGTTTTTAAAGCATTTCCACCAAATTCATTTTGTGCATATCTATTGTAGATTCCTAAAGTTTGTCACCTTATCTTTGTTTTAATCATCCCATTTAATCACCCTACTCTCATGATATTGACTAACAGTCATTCCAATTGATCAAGTCTATCAACATTTGTCAATTGACCAATTCTATTGTCAAGTTATTCTCATCATCTTGTCACACCTTTGATTTATCAAATTCATGTTAATTAGTTTAGTCAATTAATTGGTTACATTATATTATTCCCTCTAACATTACCCTATGTCTAATTAATTGTCTCTAATTAATCCATGCACATATATCCAATTAAATTAAATAAATAATTCTAATTATCTTCACCCACATTTCATTTATCAATCAAAGTCAATTTACGAACGAGTCAATTTCATGTTTCACTCATGTCAATTAGTTTTTCTTTCCACTCATCAAACAAATTTTTAACTAATTGATTGATCGAGTTAACTCTTAAATCAATCAAATTATTTGATTGAACAATCAATATAGTTGATAAGTATGAAGTATTTTCCACAGCGTGTCAAATTATGATATTGCTATTAGAATTCAACCATGTAATTTTTGAGTCAAACTCATTGACCCATGTTTCATGAGTAGTGGTTCACAATTAACCATCTCTCATTATAATGAGTGGTCCACTTGGAATTCATTGCGTCTAGGTGATTCTTACAAAGTTGAAGCATTGGGCATTCCTAGGAGGTTACCCATCCCAGTACTACTCCAACTCAAGCATGCTTAACCATGATAGAAATATAATAATAAAGCTATTTAATTGGTTTGCTAGGTTCATTGATTAATTTTTTTTGATGAATTTGTGGATGCTCAACTATTTTGCAAGCTCCTTGATAATATGGCAATGATTTGATTCAAATATTCATAAATGGATCAGCGAATTTTTTAGAATGCTCCATGAATTTTTGGAAGGAATGATGGATTTATAGATTTAGAGGTGAAAATATTAATGGCCAAGATTTATTTAATCGGTTTTGGGGATAAAGATATGATTTATAATTAACTATGATTAACTATTCAACTCAATTGACTGACCAGTCAACTAGCTTAATTGACCAGTCAAGTAATTTGATTGAGAGTTAACTTGACAACTAATTAGTTAATTTGATTGATGAGTGAAAGATGGAATTGACTTACTTGACATGAGTGAAATGTGAGATTGAATTATTTGTTAATTGACTTTAATCCAAAAGAGTAGTCTCTTTTGAGCTCATGCTATAGGGCTCTTAAGGTACAAATAAAAGCTAGACTTGGTAGCTGATTTTCATAAGGTTTACAACTTGTGTGCAATTTATGCATTTTTTCTCTTGTTTTCCTTGCTCTTTCTTTTTGTTGTGGTGAATTTTAAACTCAAGGATTCTATTATTTATTGTACTTAACATGATGCTTAACTTGACTCTCAATAACTAGGGACATGAAAATTAGTGATAATTGTGTTTATCAAAATAGGTCTAGATTACCTTTTGTGTACCAAAAGACCCCTGATTTCTTCACATTTTCTTTAGATGAAAATCCTCTTGTCACTATGCATTGTGTATTTTATAGATTAGAGACTTTCATTCATTCTCTTTGATGGCATTCTCAACAATACAACTCAAGGAATGCTTTTTAAAATTGTCACCACACTTCGACCTTGGTAACACGTTTGCTCACTCTAACCTATAACCCTTTGCTTATCCCCTGCTATGTATTTGAGAACCATCATATACCCTATTTTGTTATTCATGACACTCCCTAATTAGAGAATGATGATATCTGGGATTTGAGCAAGCTTTTTTATACTCTTCCTGGTCTATCATTATTTCATGAAGCTTGCAATATAGTAATAAATAGTTTATCTTATAGCCTTTGGCTACTAGACTAAACACTCTTCAAACACTGTCTTTTCATTGTTAACATCTAAGGCATATACCTTGTTAAATATAATTTGAAGAGTACAATACTTTCATGGACTATCCTACGAAGACTTTACCCTTTTCATTATGTAGACTGCCTTTGTGAAGAACTACCATAGGTATATGAGGTCTCCTTTTCACATGAATTCCTTATTTCAATTGTGATTTTTCTTGTAAATTCTCTTGTCCTTTTTTCTTTGACTGTCCATTTCTTTTTGATGTTCTTTCTTATGTATATTTTCTCTCACTTTATAGGGTTATACTGTCACTACATAGGGACTTTTCCTTGCGTGATTTCTACTAAATTGTGTCTTGACATAGGACTGACCTTTTTCCACAACCAATACATCTTTGACTATGTGTGGCCTTTTTCCATGTTTTCATGATTAGGATAAAATTATAACTCAATATCACTATGGAGTGACCTCTTCATGGACTGTCTCCTTTGATGTTAACACATGTCACTATGATTTGGTTTGACATGCCATTCTTTGGTGTTTTTAAGAGAAAATTACACTCATGTACAAGGTTATGATGACTTTTGTTACCCCTCTTATGTTGTCCATGTACTATTGAAGGAACCTATGATTAGTAGACCTATTTACAAGTGCATTGTCATTAGTATACCTCTTTACAAGTTCATTATCATTAAATGCATGAAAAATGGATAGATGATATGATGACAGTCCTTTGATGTAATTAATATCATGTGCCAAAAAACCAATAGCTCTTTTGAAGATACCTTCTATCAATTGACATGAATTTCATCTACAATTTTCTAAGACTCTCTATGCACAAGACTATCTTATTCCACGTGACTGTCATCTTGACTATCATATACTTTTGTGTTTTTTTCGTGCCTCATCCCTGTCATCTATATCTTGCCCCACATCTTCACAATACACATCCTTAGCCATTTTCTTGGTTAGTTCATATGATAGGATGAATTCTCGTGTCATCAAATGGATCTCTATGCATATCTATTTGTTATATTTTTAGGAGTAGCTACAAATTTGAAATATTTGAAGATTTTCTCCTCTACAAACAACATTGCACATGGTTCTTTATGCCTTTATGGATAACCTCCATTGAGTTCATAATATTTTCATGTATTTTTGTTCCTTTTAAGACTATAATACTAATTTTGATTTAAGGCAGACCACTTTATTGCCCTTTCATGTCTATGATATATCTTACGAATTGTTTAATGTGACCCTTTTAAGACCACCTTTAGCATAACTTCCAACTCTTCTCTGTAGTAACCATCTTAGTTATGTTGGTATTGTTCTTCTTTATTTTTTCTCATCTTATTTTCATGTTTTTTCTTCTTACCAATGTTTGGCATTGACATTTAGGGTTACTCTATATTCTTAAAACTCTTCATGCATTAGTCTATGTTCTCCTAAAATCCTTCAAAACATGACAAAACTAGTAGCATGTAAATGAAGCCCCAAATATTTAAGATACTCCATTGACTATTATACTTCTATCCACTAAGCTCATTTACCACTATCCCTATCATGACAAAATTTCTATAGGTTGATGCACGCTCTCTCATCCATTGTATAACTGCTCACATTTTATACTTCTCATAATACACAAGTTTGATATCTCACTATCATGACATTAATATCCATGATTGTAACCCTTCTACCATGTTTTCCAAACTGAACTGTAACAAGAGTTTCAACAGGGGTTTTGATAGTTCACATGATCTACACACAAAAAGAATCACTATACCAAACTCTAAAATATTCAACGAGACCATTCATGACCTGCTCTTTGGCTTCTTGTGAGATGAATTGTTGTTTTTGCAGATCACACATTATTCATGTGTTACTTGGAATTTTATTCTTTTCTCTGGCTAGAATCTCCCTTATACGTATAGATAAGACTAAGGGCTTAATACAATGATTAATCCTTCCAAACTTAACATTGTATTATAGATATAACCTTCCTCAAGATAGTAATAGTCTCTTTTACTTGGACAGTGTTTTTTCTCCTTTTGACTTGATAGTGAAACACAACAAAAAATAGTGCATGCAATGTTTATGACAACATACTCCACTATGTATGTTGAGAAAACTTGGAGGGGAAAGCCAATCGATTCACTGGAAAAATAGCATCCACTATGGATGGGGGAGGAAGAAAGGCCAAAAGAGAGTGGATCTTGGGCCCAAGAGAAGGGTTAATAGTGAAAATATCAGACCTGGTTTTATATGGGTCTATCCTATTTGTTATGTCTAGCCATTCATTAAAAAATCTATGGAATTATTTATTCACCTTCTAGTTTAAAGAATTGAATTCATGATTGATATTGGTCTTTGCATGATTTATGGGATCAACATAAACTGCTTCTAAATTACTTTTTCCTATAGGCATAAATAATTTTTTTTGCTCTCCTACCATCATATATACTTAACACTCATTTTAGGTAAAATTAAGTTTTTTTATATAATAATTTTCTAGATATGATTGCTGGTTATATATAGGTGCTCCATGAAACTCTTGAAATATTTTTTAGCTTTCTTTATTGATAATATTTTTATGCCTTCTCCAAAATGCTTCTATTTTAGCTTTAGGCCATTCACACTTATAGGTTTGTGAAATCATGCTAGCTGAGCTTGCATTATTTTTGGAGGAGGTGGTATCTGAAATAGAAACCAGGCCAAAATGGAAGCTATGTTGCACTCATCTTTATTTATGGATAGTAGGAATTTGAAAGGATTTAGATGTCATGATCATATTCATGAGGTTGTCAATCTTTTTAGTAGACGTGATCTGTCATTTTACATAGTGGAGAAAATTTCATTTATTGTGAAATTATTTGGAGTACGATTTAAAAACTTCCAATATATAGGTAGCCATGATTGATTTGAACTTTAGATATTGTAAACCATTCCTACCATCCTTATTTTTTTTCTGAAATCATCTAAAAGGAAGAAACTCTAGGCATTTTAATTTTATTTTATAGAGTGCCATTAATGTCTCCAACATAACCTTTGTGAGTGTCCCCGTGATTTCACAAAATAAGCAGGCCATGATGTCCCACAAAACACATTAAAATAAAAAAATTCTGGTTATAGTTTCGACTTTTAACTTGTGTGCTTGATTTATATAATATTAAATTCTTTTATCATAATTTTATTTTTTTCCTTTATTATTTTGTGTTGTCCCATATTGTCCTCTCTGTCACCCCCAAAAAGGTAGATATTATTGTTGGATCTCAGTTGTGATCATATAGTTTGTCCTTGATGTCAAAATCCCTTTCAGTTGGTTCTCTTTGATGATCAGTCTCAGTTTGGATCTTTATGATTTATTATGGCACTTCTTTGATGTCTCTTGGCTATTACAGAAAATTAGTTGTTACGGTTCAATTTCATGGTGATGAGTTTTCTGGTTCAAGTTATGAATGCTACATCTTTGACTGACAAAGTTTGAAAGATGGTTTCTTTGTCAGAATGGTTCTCCTTGCACATCACAGGTTTTGAATGTTTCTCTTTCAAGCTTACTCATATCGGTGTGAGAATAGTAGTGTCTCCTCGATCCACTTTGAAATGTCTGAGTTTCCTATCGGCAAGAAATTTCAGATGTCATGGCGATTGAATTTATCATACAGGCTACTTTCGGCGTGACATTCCCGTTGTCTTGGTGATCGGCACAAGAAAGGTTATTTCGGCAAGACTTGTCTTTGGTTTCAGCAATAGAAAAGTGTTCTCTATCGACATATGTTATTCCATCGGTATGTGGTCTCAACGATATTGGAATGTCACACCGATCGGAGATTAAAATGGATGTGTATCGGCAAGAGTCAGGGTTTTCGGAATAGGTCTCGACTAAGTGGTTTTGTCTCGCCGACATCACATATGGGATTCACTTCGACCAGACTTGGAGTATTCAATTTAGCATCCCAGCGAAAAGGTAATGTCTCCCCGACAAGTGCATGTGGAATTCTATCAGCGTGAGTTGTGGCTATCGATATAATGTCTTAGCGAGTCCTTTTTTCCTTACCAACTCATGCTAAAAAGGTTTTATCTATTTTTCGGGAGGTGTCTCACCGAACAACTCTTTGAGAGAACTTCGGCCAAACTAAGCGATATTGGGTTGAGTTCTTGGCGATTTCACTTGGTCTCACCGACTAATGCTTGTGGAAGGATTTGGGGAAAGGTTTGTCTTGTCTGTGACACAAGTGGATGAAGACTTTTCGGAAAGGAGCATGGTGTGCTCTGAGGTCTCCCTAGGCTTTGATATGTCTACATTTGATGGAATTCAAAGGACTTTATCGATGTGAAGTTGTTCTCTCTTAGCGATTTGGGAGTGAATTTAGGGTGTTTCAGTATAACAAAGATATCTATATGAGGTCTCTCTGAAAGCGTTATGTCATGGTGACAGGAATGAAAATGTGAGCTTTCGGTAAGACACAGGATGCTCTATGAGATGTCACCCCGACTACACATTGTCTTGGCGAAGGCAGATGAAGTACACATCTCGGTGTAAGTGTGCTCTTGTCTTGGTGACTTGGAAATGATAAATACTTTCAGTATGATTCAAGCTTTCTAAGAGAGGTCTCCTCGATGACGGTAAGCTATAGCGACAAATACAAGTTAGAAAGCTTGTTGGCAAGAAAAAATGATATGTTATGGTGACAATGTGTATCAAGTGACCTTCGATGAAACATAATGTTGGTGGTATGACTTCTCCCTGACTCTGTTGTGTCACAGCGACAAACAGAAGGATGTATCAGCGAGAGAACCATTATGTTACAGTGACTTATAAGGGATAAAGTCTTTCGGTGAAACACAGTGAAATCTACAAAGCGTCTCCCTGACAGTAGGATGTCACAGTGACAACGAATGAATAATACTCTAAGGAAGCCTATCGATGAGACATGATGTATTTGTTATGTGTTCTTCCCGACTCTGATGGCTCTTGGCAAAAGTGATATCTAAAGGGATTGTCTAGCGATTTAATTGCCTTCAGCAGAACTATATTGTTGTCTTAGTGAATAGTTATGAAGACTCAAAACTCTGTGGTCATCATCATGGATTGGCATCAAATCTTAGAATGGTTACATAATAGGATATTCATCAAGTTTCTTTTTGAGCTATTGCAATTTTATATTTAATGGATTTTTCTAAATATAGCTGCATAGAGACTTTTTGGTTGGTATCGAATCTCTGGCAAGGTATTCTTTGAGATTTTAGAGGTTATGATTTTCTGTTGTAGGCAGACATGGCTTTGATGAGAATCTTTCAGTTATAATTTGAAATCTCCTAACTCAGTGTAGAAATTAAAGTTTTCTAGATATGCATTACTCTGATTTTTACCATCACCTATAGATCATCATTATCCAGCTTCAGATTCTAAAAATAGCAAGAGAGTTTCAGAATCTTGTGAAAAATGCTTGTTGAAGATTTCTTGATAACAGACATACTTGAAATGTATATAAAAACCAATGTTGAAAACTGCGAAGATGTTGCTGGCCTGTAATTCTGAGAGATAGTTATTATGGCTGTAATCAAGAGAGGGAACTGGATGTAATACTAGGACATTGCTCCTAGAGTATTAGAAGCCCAGTGTTATGAACTTAACTATAAATAGAGATCCTACGATATATTTTTATTGTAATTACGTAATCTAGAAGTAAGGGTTTGGTGCTCCTTGAGATTCTTGTCTCTAAATGAGGGGTTGGTGCTCCTTGAGTTGGTGCTAAAAATTTAGCCTATAAGGCATTGTTAACAGTGTTTTTGAAGATTAAGCTAGTAAGGTAGTTTAGGAGTGGTTTTTCTACCCCAGGAGGGTTTTCCACTTGGAAAATCTTTTGTATCTTGGTTCTTCTATGTGCTCTCTACTTTTTTGTGTTGTTGTTGTTGTTGTTTCAGTTCACTGTTGGGTTTATTACTTTTCTCAATTATGTTTATGAATGATTACATTCAACTCATGAATGCATTAATTAGAATAATATTGACATCAAAATTGAGCTATGTTTTTGAATATGTGAAAATTGGTCAAATATGTGAAGACACTGATTCACCTCTAGGTGTCATTTAACTCCAACAATTATTCCTTTCTAATTTCATTAATTGGAAAATTTGAGGTTTGAGTGAATGCATATTATAGGTAAGTTTTTCTATTAGTAGCATTAGGTTTCTTTAGGATTTAAATATTTTGAAAAGTATAATGCCTTCTAAATTCCTAACAAATTCTAATCCTCATTGGAATTGTTCAATTCTCAGTTGTATCCAATTGAAGACTAGTTGGTGACATCATCTTTTCCTTCCATGTTTGATCCAATTACAATTAAAATGGATTTGGACCAGCTTCTTCCCAATAGTTCCAGGTGAGTAGATTTTGGATATATGCTTCTATCTATAGTATAACCTCAAATCTCATTAATTTTTTGGTAGTTGACATCTTTTTTTCCCTTGTCTTCAATAGAGAATATAGTAGGGTATGCGCAAGATCATCATGGAAAAAATAGGCCCTTAAGTGGCAAAAAATTCAGAAAAATCATAAGCAACTTGACGTAAAAATTTGAATAAGTTATCTATATTGTTTCAAAAATATGTAAGAATATAATTTGTAGAAAATTGAATGTAGTTTCTAAACTACTAGGTCTATTTAAAAAAAAAAATCTATTTGATGAAAATTTGAAATTTCAATGCAGTAGTACTTAAATTTTAGGGAAAAAATAAGTAGGTGTCTGTTTGACCACCTTAACCACAATAAAATGATAATATTTTTTTATAAGATTTTAGATATAAGTATAGGACTCATGTCTTGATGTGATGCATATTTTTTTCTAAGTAAATAATTAATTATGAATTTTCAATTACAACTTTTAAAAAATATAAAAAACTCGTATGTCTGACCACCTTAACTTGGTCAAAACTTCATGAAATTCATTTTTTTTAATCTTATAGTATGCAAAGCATAGAATGTGATGCATGTTTCAGATTTAAAAAATGTGATATCATTTGAAAGTTGTAGATGTTCTTCAATCAACCTATCAATCAGGACTTTAGTCATAATTGAAATAGAAAATGAATAATAATTATTTATTAAATTCAAAGTAAAACATAATTTATATTGGTGGAAAGCTGAGAATCTCCTTTAAAAACCCTTTTTCATTTCGTCAATTTTGGGTTAAAAAAAGTCGTCAGCCACATACCCTACACATACCCATCATATTGCCACTTTTTGTCCCATCATGATCCTACACATACCCAGTAACTATTACATATCATGTGATTTAAAATATTATTTTTACCTTCATTACCATTCTTTTGGGATATTGGTTACTATTTCTTTTTAATTTTTGGGAAATTATTGGGTTTAGCAGGAACCTTGGTCAAACTAGGACCGGTCTGGACTATGTATTGATCTTTGTCTGGGTCCAGCTTGGATTTGCCTAGGGTTCTACTCCGTACCTGTGGATTTGGTACTTAACAAGTAGTCTGACCCCATAGTCAAACATTGACTGTTGTCCATGAGGCCACCTTGGAATATGTTTTCTATCCTACATAGATTGTTGGCAAGCGAGTTAGATACCATGTTGATGGCTCCAAGATAATGAAGGTAAGATGATTGGTGATAAAGAAACCAACAAGATATGAAGATGAAGAGGTAAATGATAAATTTTTTTAAGGGGTAGTTCAATGGTAAGAGAAATAATGAAGTAATAGTTAACATGGTCATAGGATGATAGTAATCAAAATAAGGGTAGCCTACGGATGATTGGAGATTTATCACAATCATAGATTGAATTTTTCTTTGCAAAGATGTATCATGTACTTATGCATTACAAGGGTAAGGGATTGTAGGTTATGACATAAAAGAACAGTCATGCACAAATGAAAGTTAGAGGATCAATAAGCATTACAAGGGTAAGGGACTATAGGTTATGATATAAAAGGATAGTCATGTTCCTATTCTTGTGTAAGTTGTTGAACAACATAAAGGCAAGGTTTTGGAGCAGATTTCAGCTAGTTCTTTTCTCTCTCAACAATGTATTGTAATCTTTTCAAGTTCTTTCATGTTGGGATGTAACAAATTGTAACTCCATTTTCAAGCTTACACAACTGAATGTAATATCTTTTTTATTAATAAAATAAGCTATTTTTACCTTCTCATTGTTGTTTTATTATGCAAATATTTTAGATAGTTGATAAGTAATCTTTTTGATTAATGGAAGTAATATTTTTGATTAATGGAAACCAGTAAATAAAAATTACTAAATATATAACTAAATGACTAAATATATGACTAAATTAATGACTAAATTAGTGACTAAATATATTACTAAAGTAATGACTAAATTAATGACTAAATTAATGATTAAATATA
>VDFB02344949.1:0-48503 GCA_007258455.2 Sequoia sempervirens | reverse complement strand
ATATCTTGCCCCGGCCTTCTAGTTTGCTTTGAATCTGGACAGCAAGATGGAGTGACACATTTCAGTAAATCCAAATTTCAAGCAAACTTCTTTCCCTACCTCTTCTCTCAATTGCGCTTATTCCTCATTCCTATTACATTTGACACATATATTGATCAATCCACAGCCACACAAGCCTGAGGGAACCTTGTGCACACCTTGACAGTCTTTTGCATTAACACGCACCCCTCAGCTGCACATGCACCCTACACATGGGTCACTGCATCAGCGTGCACCATTGTGTGTGACCTCATGCAAGCCACTGTGTTGTCACATGCCACTGCTAATGACTCATTATATATTTGCACATGACTCAGCGGTCTATTACACAAGGCATCTTCAGTAGACTTCTTCAGTTGCAGTAATAGAATGCCAACCATCAAGGAACTCAAACACCAAGCAATTGGAAGGTTGAATCATTTAGGAACATGAACTATTTCACCTTCTTCTCTCGTTTTGCAACAATATTAGGGACAATGTCAGATAACTATATAGTTTAAGGCTAACCAGTTTAATGTGTTCACCCCAATCTGGTCACGGATTCTCATTCCTAGCCTTGATATCTATAACATCCATTGTACCCTATTCATTTTAGTTGAATAGAAGTAGCAGACTATTTCTATAGTCTCTTGATTATGTATTTGATTATGTGTTGTTTTACCACACATATCTCTAAAGCCATCTTCCAAGATTGGATCGTTCCCCAAACCACTTGGGATATGGATCATTGGTATCCAAGAAGTGTTATTCACATGCCAATACAAACATGTGGGCAATAGCATAAGGAAGGTTGTCCACTCAATTCAACTTTTGAGCATCTAGACGAACATCCTTGCAAGAGCAACATAGTCAACACACAGAAGCAAACATCAAAAGTGTCTCTAAACATCACTACGATGATCAATGACACCCTTCAAATAGAGCACCAAGAGCTCTTCTTACAGTTCCATAAACTAATGTGCCACCTTGGATCAATGTCGCAACATCGAAAAGTTGTTCCTACACAACTCCAAAATCCTTTCAAAGTGCAAGTCAACCTAAACATAACAACATTCAAAATTAAGATCGACACCATATCATTGGATAACTAAGGCCAACAATTTGAAGCATATTTCTCTATCAACCATTTCAATGATGCAAAATTTTCTTTTGCAACATTGAGAATGTTCATTCTAGTGTTTACTAGGTGGCAAACACTTTGTGGACAACGTCAAAGGGACCATGGTCCAATCTAGACATGAGATTCCTTTTTCAATGTAATGTAGAAAAAATACTAGCCCCTCAAACACTATGCAAATGAGTGTATAAAGTTCCAACAGATGCAACAATATAAGGAGCAATAGGTTGAAGACTATACCAACGATTTACATGACTACTCTTTGTGCCTACATGAGAACAACCCTAAGCAACACAATGTGCTCAAATATGTACGTGGATTATCACCTTTTATTTGCACAAAAATGGAGTTCTCAACTTCAAAGACATTGGACCAAGTATTTCACAATGCACCCAAAATTGAAGCAAGGCAAATGTAACATGCCAATCGTTCACTGGAGTAAATTTTCCTAAGTTTTCACTGTGCAAGTAAATAAACTATGTAACAAACCATTGCAATAAAAAAATTATTTTCTTTATTGAGAATAAATGAACAAAGATGCTATAACAAAATACAATAAGGATTTCCATTTCAATACAATAATTTCACAAAGTACAATATTCCAAAAATGTACACAATTATATACGTAGCTCCACCGAGCTTCAGAGCATAAGATATAGATGGTCTAGTAATCCGCCTTTCAAAACCTTGGTCTTATGTCGCCTGTTGAGGAGGAGAAGCATCACTCAAGCGCTTTTCCGCCAACCATGGACTCATATGCGGTCCCCCGCATATCTATCAATGATAGATGGCCCTACCCTTCGACGAAGAGATTGGTTGGGTAACCCTGTACGACATTCCACACTGAGCTTAGCGTTGTGCCCTACATGACTAGGTTTTATAACCCTACACAAGGTAACTATCATGCATTAAATGGACATAGTGAATTGACAGTGGAGCCCCAGGCAATCACACTACTTTGGCCGAAGTGTTCTCACTCAGTACTTCGAGTGATGGTCTACCATTCACTTACACTTATCTAGCTTGTTTTGACTTAAGGCCACTATATCTATGCATAGGTAATCCCTCCCATGGGTAAGCTTAAACCCTAGAATTAACCTATCACCCTTGACACAAACTTAAGACATCTATACTCAATTAAGCAAAAGTACTAGTTCCCTCCCTTCAATGAACAACAATCCCAGGAGTAACCTACTAGCTATCTAGCATAATCAAATAACTAGCTATGAGTACCCCTTAAGCTATTCTTGTTTAATCACATCTGGTATAATAAGAATACCTATGACAAACAATCTCTCCTATCATGGAGTATTTACAAGCATTTCACAACAAAGTAAACAGCTTCTACTTTCTTCAAAGTAAACACTACTTTTCCCTAATGCAAGTAATCATAATAAACTAGTTAAAGCAATCAAGAAACAATCTTTCAAAAGCTAAGACAAATAAAGGAAGATTATCCCCATGCCTATAATAAGCTATCCAATTGACTAGCTGCAATACAGCTCTCCCAGAACAGCAGCTAGCTTAGTTTCAATCCCTCCAACAAAGTCACAATAACCTCTAACTCACAAGTTGACAAATTACTTCTCTCAATATACTACACTCTCACAGCCACTCAGAACTCTCTCTCACAGAATATAATAGAATTAAGCAGATAAGAATGCAGAGCTAATGCGCATAAAAACGTTGAGCACAAATGAATAAGGAATGTGTCCCAAACAAGTGAACTTGCTCTGCTATTTATACAGCAAATTGGAGACCACTCAGCCTACAAATTAGGCATGAGTTTTGACAACAATTACCATGCAATTCAACACACAAACATCTCAACTAAAAGGTGGCGCACATATAAGCACATACTCAGCTAAAACAAGCTACAGGTGGATCTCTTTAGATGACAGCAGCAAGAGACTATTTCAAATAAGCACATGATGAAAAAGGTGTAATTCGAATTACCTTCACAATAGACATCTACAGAAAATAGGATTCAAAGATCGCACCAAAGCATCAATAACCTCCTACAAAGTTGGCGCAGTTTACATTATATTTGAATCAATCAAATATCAAATATGCAAACACCAAACTTGCATTGACTAAGTCTTGGTATAAGTCAATTCACTCATTTAAACAGTTTTGACCAAGTCATCAACTTGTTGTTCATTACCTTATACGCATTTTACAGAAGTTGATATTTTCCCAATGATATGGCGTTTAGAGTTTACTAAGTCCATGGTGTTTCCACAAAAGGCATCGACTTAGTCTTTCTCCATATATCAACTTAATGGCTACTCATTGATTGCAGAATACTAACTCTTCATACGTGGTCAGCAAGAGTAATATGCAGCCTTAGAATATAGTCACAAATATATCATACTTCGGCCTTTCATTTAGTTTATAAGATCGGCCTCTAAGTTGTTAATGATAATCAACCTCAAAGCCATATATAATATTTAAATATATATATACATAACATATATGTACATATACATACATATATATACATATATATCGATACACACACACACACACACATATATATATATCATATGTCAATAAAGCATGTATATTTTGATATACATATGAATACAATCAAGATAGCGATCACATTGTTACAATAATATATCGATTGTGTACAAATATATATATATATATATATATATATATATATACCTCTATGTACATGTATACGTATGTATACATATATCGATACATTCGTATGGGCATGTCCATTTGCCACCATACGCGTATATCAATACACACACACACACACACACACACACATTCACATTTGATTCACACACCAAAATAATACACAATTACTATTGTATTGATAAGAGCCTACGAGCGATATACTTATACGTATACATATACATGTCGTTAGATCCATGGGATAGTTCCATGAGTATAAGCAACTCGTGCATAAGCATGCATAGATATGTCTACCTATGTACCCTTATGTACGCGTTCCTTCATGCGTATGGTCTATCATCGACATGCCTGTGTGTACGTATACATATTCCTCATATGACCTACTCATTGATACAAGCATAGTAATAAGGAAGAACTCACAAGCTCAAACAGCTAACATCACCCAATAATGCACTTAGAAGTAAACAAGACTCTTACTAATGTAGAGATATTAAATAAGAATGACGTACCAACTTCCCACATAATAACCCGACTCAATTATTCTACTGTGGTGTGTGTAAGCTCAGATAGGTTACGTTACTGGTTACCCGACCAAGACTTTCTCCTGAGTGATACTTCCCCTCCGCGTGGAGGAATTGAACATGTACCTGCATCCACTAACATATGCCCAAGGTAGTTAGCTATTCAACAAAATATGCATTACACATCATACATCTTCAAAGTTAGAATATCAACCAATATCCATTCATTCACATGTATGCATTTCTTCATATAACATTAAATGAAATAACATTCATTCATAACACATTGATAACAAAGTGCAAGTACAATTTATTCATCCACAGAATTCACATTACATTCACATTTATCCTACTTAGTAATAGCAAATAGTAATTACACAATTCGGGTGTAACAGCCAGACTCAAGCAAAAGTTTGCCTCGCAGAAGAGCAAGTCAACACAAGATTCAACTCCAAAGCCCTTTGTGCAAAAGAAAAATACCCATACATAGAAACAATAAAACTCAAAATCATCTACACATAATGCTAAAGCATCTACTTGCCCTCACCAATCAAGGACAAGTGCAAGAAGAAGCAATAAGGTGATAAATGGTGCCATCACCATCATACTAGTTTGCATAGTGACACTAAATGTTGTGCACAACAATCAATAGTTGTGTGACCCACATCAAAACTCACACAAGCTAAGGAGACTCAGTCATGACAATTAACATTTCAAAGGAACACGAGTGTCTTTTCCATACAATGTGTTGGGTCAATAGGCAACCAATGCATGTCATAATCGACATTGGCAGTCAAAACAACATCATTGTATAAGAGATGCAATCAAGAACTTGGGGTCTTTCCACAAAAACACATCCAAGACCGTACTCTCCAGGATGGCTGCAAGAAGGTAAGGACATTTAGGTAAACCACTAATGTACTTTCAAGTATGCTAGTTAAACCCGTGTAACATACAATCACTTGTGATGTTGCATCATTGCGGCATTCCATTTAGCCATGTGTATGATAGAGATGGTGTCTATCAAGAAAAACCACAATGGTGGACAATGCATGTTAGCAATTGCTACTTCAACATTCACGAGTCTTCATTGAATACCATGGTGACCTTGATTACTACCAAACAATGCCACAAGATCATTTTGCAAGGGCAAAAGTTTGTGATTCTCATTGTTCACCCAAAGGCACCTACACAAGAAGGAAAGCACGCATTGACAACATACAAGGTTGCACAAACATCATCACAACAACAAAAACTCAAGAAGGTACCATAGCAATACAAGGATGTTTTGAGGAGTGCAAAGATCTTCCCACACACTACACAATATAACATAGAATTGGTTTGCTTCACAAATCCCCTCTCCCAAATAGTCCCATATATCGCAAATCTATTTGGGAGAATGTAATGTCCCCTTCTCGAGCGTGATCAATTCAGTTGACCGTTGGCCTATTCCGAAGACCCGTAGGCTACTAGGAGGGTTAAATTAGGGTTTTCCGTTTTGGAGGTTGTTGTTGCTCGAAGTTTGGAGATTGAAGTGCGGATTCTTTCTAGGTTTTCCGAGAGCTTCGCAGTGGTATGACTTGTGTGATCCGAGCACCTTCAGGAATTTACTATTTTTAGTAAATTCTATTTCTAGCTGTGGTCCTGTGGTTTTCAATGCGGATGGCTCTCTTCTTCAGCCAGTTCAGTTAGTTTGATCATTTTTGGCCTTGGGATGCATTTTGGAGAGATAAGTTCAGTTGATTTAAATAATGCTATATTTTAATGTTATATTTTAATGTTGGACCCCCCCTTGGCCTAGTTGCATCACTTCAAGTTGTTTTTAAAAAGGGACTTCATGGGTGGACGCCTCTTAGGAGGTAATTTAATATTTTTAAAGGTTTTTAAATCTTGCTTGAAGGGGGACGCCTACTTTGATGGAGAGATTATTTTATTAAAAGTCAAATGTGCCTTGAAGAGAATGGACGCCATACTTAGAGGGAAATTGGATTATTTCAAATTTGAAATTTAGGGCACCCTTTCTAGAAGTTTCTGAAGATTCCTTGTTGAGCCTATAAATGGAGACCTCTCCTCTTCATTTTCTCATCTTATGACTTCAGTAATGTTATGCTACCAAAATGGTGCTGGAATTGCTTCAAGGAATGTATGCCTCCTAGCCTTGGCTCGACTTCTTGCTTGAAAGATAGCAACTAGTGGAGATGTTAACTTGTTGATGAGTGGATTTTTGTAGTGAGGTTTGCTTTGTAGCATTTGTTTGCTTTGTAGTTCAGTTTCTTGCATTTTATATCAAATTCTGAAGTTGTTGATTCAGTGTAGCTGAAAGCTGTTTTTGCTCATATATCAGAAAATAAAATTATTCTCATTCTGGGTATTGAACCATTGTGATTCCTTGTTAGGGGCGACCCCTCTTGGCAAGTTTCAGATTTTTTGATAAAGGATTGAATTTTATAAAGGGAAATCGCCCTTCTTAGAGGGTCGTACCATTTGTGCTTTCTTGGGATTTGTGCAAAAAAAGGTTAAGGATTTGTTGGTGAGGTTTTGATGTTCCAACTTGGTCGCCATCTTCTTTAGGGTGTCTTGCATTTGATTTCGCATCAATAGAGTGAGTGTTGAGTGAGAAATGTGCATTTTAGTGAATTATTAGGGTGTTGGTTTTGCATTTCAAGCTGCTGGTCTGTCATATCAGATTTGGGTAGATTGCACTTTGGTGAAGGGTTGGTGTTAGGAAGTCATATCAAGCCTTGTGGAGGTCATATTCACTATTGCAGCATTGGAGAGCTTCTAATCCTCGTTCTTTGCAAGCACTTTCTATTACTTTGTAAGTTGAACAGTAGTATTGTCAGCATTTCTTAATATATCTCTTCATGCTCTTGTAATACCCACTGAATACGTGGAAGAGGCTGGCTTGCCGCCTATCTTATGTTTGAATTGCATTGTAGTTCTTGAATCTCCGCTATATGGTAGCTCCACTCCCACTCTGGGTTGGAAAGCACATTCTTGGCGTCGAGTTTACTTTCAGCATTTGTAGTTGGTAGGGATCCTCTGACCATATGTTCGTCCACCCTGGACACATTCTTGGTTAGAGTTACTCAGTTCAACAATGTATAAAGATCCTCTGACCATATGCTCACACCTTGCCCAACTCAAGATCCTGGTGTACATTCTTGGTTAGGGTTAATTCCGCATCGTTTGGGTTTTTCAAGCTAACCTTAACGGGTGCATGTTGTTTGTAATTGCATTCAAAAAATTGAAAAAAATTGGTTCGGAATATTTCAGTGGTATCAGAGCCACACATCTTGCCATCCTATGAAAAAGAATTTCTATGAGTGACAGAGAAAAAAGATACTTAGCAAGGGAAGACAAGAAAGTTGCAAGTCAGTGGCAGCCATATCAGGTTCCAATAGGTCAAACAGCATCAAAGGTATTAAGAGCACATTGGGATTCTTCTCAGGGAACAGTAATGGGAGATGCTGAGAGGTCATCGGCTGGTAATGAGAGTTTTACTAGCAACAGAGATGACAGTGGAAAAGGTAGAGAAAGAACACCAAGTCCAGGAAAACGGTTTGAGAGGAAGATGGACGCCATGTTGGATATGATGTCTTTCATGATGGGGAAAATGGGTCAGAACCCAGTTCCACAGAACAACCCAGGGCATACGGGTGAACATAGTGCTTCCAGTCAGCATAGTGGACATGTTGACCAGCATACTTCAAATAGCACCTACATCTCTTCCAGGCCATTTAAACCCACTTTCTTGGCACCAGTGAACCCTCAACCTGATCCTAAAGAGAATGCATCATTTGTGGAACAGTTGAGACTCAACCGTGCTGAGTATGATTCCCTTCCTGCTGAAATCCAGCAAAACATGTCTTACAACGACTTTGTGGACCATAAAAGGAAGAATAAAGGGCAAAGAAAACATCATGAACATAGGGGAACAGCAGTACAGAGGGACTTACACCAAGCCATCATCAAGGTTAAGCTTCCACATTTCGATGGGAGTGACAACAGCTCAGCTAGAGCTTGGATACAGAAGTTAGATAACTATCTAGCCCTCAAACCTATGGCAGAAGAGGAGGCAATCAAGTTTGCTACGCTTCACTTAGATGGGGTAGCACACGAATGGTGGTACCATGGCCTAGTCACCTTGGGTCATCGGTCTATCACTACCTATGATGAGTTCACCAATAGACACATAGAGAGATTTGAGAAAAAGGATCCAGAAGTGCATTTCAGGGAGTTGGCACAGCTTAGACAATATGCCACAGTTGATGCCTACATAGCTGAGTTTCAGAGACTTTCAGTAATGGTCACAGGAATCACTGAGAGGCGGTTGGTGATCCTATTCAGTGAAGGGCTTATGAAACCCCTCAAGGGTTGGATTAAAGGTTTTGATCCACCCTCCTTACAGGAGGCAATGAAGAAAGCAAGAAATATGGAGTGGGCTGCTCCTAAAGCAAAATTTCAATCCAAACCTTCATTCCACAAAAAGGATGGAGGAAAAAGACCTCACCATAAGGAGTTCAAACAGCATAAAACTCATGTCACAAGGTTGGATCCAAAGACACTTAATGAACTTAGAAGAAAAGGGGTTATGTTTCCGATGTAGAGAAAAATGGTCCCAAGATCATATTTGCCCAAAAGGAGTCAAAATTCATCAAATTGAATACTATTCAGCTGAAGAAAGTAATTCTGATTTTTCAGACCAGCAGTCTGATTTTGATGACAGTGAAGTGGAAAGAGCTCCAGAAGAATTCGAAGATGAAAAGGGAAGTGGGGGTACTTTGGCTCAACTTTCGAGCTTCCACAAAAATGAATCCTTCAAAGTTCGAGGGATGATTAAGGGGCAGAGAATAGTTGCTTTGATTGACACTAGAGCAACGCATAACTTCATTGATGAAGTGGTGGTGGCAAAGAAGGGGCTGCAAACAGAAGAATTTGAAGGCTTCAAGGTTATGGTTGCTGATGGGTTTCACATCTCTTGCACCAAGAAGATTTCAAACATGTCTATGCAATTGGGCAACTATGAAGTCAAGGATGACTTCTATGTAGTCAACATTGGAGATACGGATGTCGTCCTAGGCATTCAATGGCTGCGTTCGCTTGGAGAGATCTCTCTAAATCTGCAAACCATGGAGCTCAAGTTTCAATCCAATGGAAAGGTGGTGGTGCTAAGGGGAATGTCAAATGGTGGTCCTCGGATTGTGTCATTCAAGAGAATGGCAAGGCTGATTCGGCACGATCAAGTTGAGTGGGCTGCGGAATGTATGATTCTTCCAGCTAGTCCGGTTGAAACCAAAAGGGACTATCCTCCTGATATTCAGTCTATACTCACCAAGAAGAGCAAGGTGTTTGTTGATTTACCACCTGGGCCACCTCCTAAACGGGGTTCGGAGCATGTCATAGAGCTCAAGGAAGAGGCTAAGCCAGTCATCACAACACCATATCGGTACCCTAAGAAGCAGAAGGATGAGATTGAGAAAAACATAAAGGAAGTCTTGGAGATGGGCTTCATTCGTCCAAGCAAGAGTCCCTTCACTTCAGCAGTTGTTCTTGTGAAGAAGGATGAGATTGAGAAAAACATAAAGGAAGTCTTGGAGATGGGCTTCATTCGTCCAAGCAAGAGTCCCTTCACTTCAGCAGTTGTTCTTGTGAAGAAGGATGGTACCATCCACATGTGTGTGGATTATCGTGCTTTGAATCAAAGCACAATCAAAAATCGATACCCCATTTCGAGGATAGATGAGCTCATTGATGAGCTACATGGAGCCAAGTTCTTTTCAAAGATTGATTTGAGGTCGGGCTACTACCAGATTCGGATGAGAGGGTCTGATGTGGAGAAGACAGCATTTAGATGTCACTATGGTCACTTCGAGTTTTTAGTCATGCCATTTGGGTTGACTAATGCTCATGCTACCTTCCAGTCTTGTATGAACAAAGTCTTTCAGAAGCAATTAAGGAAGTTTGTATTGATCTTTTTTGATGATATCCTTATCTTCAGCAAGACATGGGAAGAACAACTCAAGCACTTGGAGTAAGTGCTTAGCATCCGAGAATCAGAAAGTTTGTTTGCCAAAGAATCCAAATGTGAATTTGGAATGAAGGAGCTACTTTACCTTGGTCACATAATCAGTGCTGATGGAGTGAAGGTTGACCCTGAAAAGATCAAGGCAATAGTTGATTGGCCACCTCCAGAGAACTTGACTCGTTTGAAAGGGTTCTTGGGTCTTTGTGGTTTTTACAAAAGATTTGTGAAAGGCTACTCACAAAATGCTGCTCCTCTTACTGATCTCACGAAAAAGGGAGCTTTCTGTTGGTCAGAAAAGGCTCAAATTACTTTTGATAAGTTCAAGAAGATCATGAGCTCTTGTCCGGTTTTGGCCATACCAGATTTTTCCAAGCCTTTCGAGCTACAGTGTGATGCATCCGAAGAAGGTGTTGGGGCTGTTTTGATGCAAGACAAGCATCCCATTGTGTTTGAAAGCAGAAAGTTAAGGGGTGTTGAAAGAAGCTACTCAATCTATGACAAGGAAATGCTTGCAATCATGCATGCATTAGCTAAGTTCAGACAGTATTTGGTGGGGAGCAAGTTTGTGGTCAAGACTGATCACAATAGTCTCAAGCACTTCATGCATCAGAAAGATTTGAACAAAAGACAACAAAAGTGGGTGAGTAAGCTTCAAGCTTACGATTTTGACATTGAATATGTCAAGGGGAAAAACAACATTGTGGCAGATGCTCTATCTAGGAGACCTCATTTGAGCTCATTGTGTGAGCTTACTGCCGATTGGAAGGAGATGTTGCTTGCTGATTATGCCAAAAATCTGTTTGCAACCAGCGTCATTGAAGGTACTTTCCTTGATGAAAGGTACAAGGTGGTTGAAGGTTTGATACACTACAAGGGAAGGATCTTTTTGGTGTCTGATTCTAAGCTCAAAAAGAAGGTTTTGATGACATTCCATGACATTCCACTTGCTGGTCATCAAGGTGAAAAACATATAGGCAGATTCGGAAAGTTTTTCTTGGAAGGGGCTGAAAGGGGAAGTCCAACGCTACATCCAGGAGTGTCCCACTTGTCAGATGAACAAAAATGAGCACTCTCTACCAGCTGGTCTGCTGCAACCTCTTCCCATTCCCAACCAAAAATGGGAAAGCATATCAATGGGCTTCATCACAGGGTTTCCAAAGGTCCAAGGCAAAGATTGTATCTATGTTGTTGTGGACAGATTAACAAAGTTTGCTCACTTTTTTGCCATCACTAGCTCATTTTCAGCAGTTCAAGTTGCAGATTTGTTTTTTCATGAGGTGTTTAGATTGCATGGGTTGCCGAAAAACATTGTGAGTGATAGGAACAGCAAGTTCCTAAGCACTTTTTGGCAAGAGGTCTTCAGGATGAGTGGTACGGTGCTCACTCCAAGCACTAGTTATCACCCTCAAACTGATGGACAAATAGAGATAGTGAACAAGTGGTTGGAAAGCTATCTTAGAAACTATGTTTCGGAACAGCAAAGGGCATGGGTGAAATGGCTTCACCTAGGAGAGTATTGCTACAATTCATCCTTTCACATGTCAATAAGGATGTCTCGATTCTTGGCTCCCTATGGTTATGAGGCTCCTAGCTTTGTTGATTTGGTGTTTGGTGATAGCAAAGCCCCTCACGCCAAGGATTTGTTACAACATAGTCAAGATATCTTTAAGTCCTTGAAGAACAACCTTCAGATTGCACAAAATCAGCAGAAGATGTACACTGATCAGCGGCGTGTTGAGCGCTCTTTTGAGGTTGGAGATATGGTTTATCTTCGACTACAGCCTTACAGAAAGTCTAGTCTCAAGAAGAGTGGAGCTGAGAAGCTCAAACCTCACTTCTATGGGCCATTCAAAGTTATCAGAAAGGTTGGAGCAGTAGCTTATGAATTGGAGCTACCATCGAATAGCAGAGTACACAATGTCTTCCACGTGTCTTGCCTCAAAAAGGCACTTGGACATAATGTTGTTGCTTCATCACAGTTACCACCTTTGGACGAAGAAGGACAGTTGATTTTGATTCCAGAGGCGATTATTGATTCCAAAGAGCATTCTTTGAGAAGAATAATCAGAGAATATTTAGTGAAGTGGAAGAACTTGCCCTTGGAGGATGCAACTTGGGAGAATGAGGAGATTCTACAGCATTCAGACTTGCAATTGTTTGTGGGCAAGCAATCTTGGGGAGGGCGGACTATAATGTCCCCTTCTCGAGCGTGATCAATTCAGTTGACCGTTGGCCTATTCCGGAGACCCATAGGCTATTCGGAGGGTTAAATTAGGGTTTTCCGTTTTGGAGGTTGTTGTTGCTCGAAGTTTGGAGATTGAAGTGCGGATTCTTTCTAGGTTTTCCGAGAGCTTCGCAGTGGTATGACTTGCTGTGTGATCCGAGCACCTTCAGGAATTTACTATTTTTAGTAAATTCTATTTCTAGCAGTGGTCCTGTGGTTCTCAGTGCGGATGGCTCTCTTCTTCAGCCAGTTCAGTTGGTTTGATCATTTTTTGCCTTGGGATGCATTTTGGAGAGATAAGTTCAGTTGATTTAAATAATGCTATATTTTAATGTTATATTTTAATGTTGACCCCCCCCTTGGCCTAGTTGCATCACTTCAAGTTGTTTTTAAAAAGGGACTTCATGGGTGGACGCCTCTTAGGAGGTAATTTAATATTTTTAAAGGTTTTTAAATCTTGCTTGAAGGGGGATGCCTACTTTGATGGAGAGATTATTTTATTAAAAGTCAAATGTGCCTTGAAGAGAATGGACGCCATACTTAGAGGGAAATTGGATTATTTCAAATTTGAAATTTAGGGCGCCCTTTCTAGAAGTTTCTGGAGATTCCTTGTTGAGCCTATATATGGAGACCTCTCCTCTTCATTTTCTCATCTTATGACTTCAGTAATGTTATGCTACCGAAATGGTGCTGGAATTGCTTCGAGGAATGTATGCCTCCTAGCCTTGGCTCAACTTCTTGCTTGAAAGATAGCAACTAGTGGAGATGTTAGCTTGTTGATGAGTGGATTTTTGTAGTGAGGTTTGCTTTGTAGCATTTGTTTGCTTTGTAGTTCAGTTTCTTGCATTTTATATCAAATTCTGAAGTTGTTGATTCAGTGTAGCTGAAAGCTGTTTTTGCTCATATATCAGAAAATAAAATTATTCTCATTCTGGGTATTGAACCATTGTGATTCCTTGTTAGGGGCGACCCCTCTTGGCAAGTTTCAGATTTTTTGATAAAGGATTGAATTTTATAAAGGGAAATCGCCCTTCTTAGAGGGCCGTGCCATTTGTGCTTTCTTGGGATTTGTGCAAAAAAAGGTTAAGGGTTTATTGGTGAGGTTTTGATGTCCCAACTTGGTCGCCATCTTCTTTAGGGTGTCTTGCATTTGATTTCGCATCAATAGAGTGAGTGTTGAGTGAGAAATGTGCATTTTAGTGAATTATTAGGGTGCTGGTTTTGCATTTCAAGCTGCTGGTCTGTCATATCAGATTTGGGTAGATTGCACTTTGGTGAAGGGTTGGTGTTAGGAAGTCATATCAAGCCTTGTGGAGGTCATATTCACTATTGCAGCATTGGAGAGCTTCTGATCCTCGTTCTTTGCAGGCACTTTCTATTACTTTGTAAGTTGAACAGTAGTACTGTCAGCATTTCTTAATATATCTCTTCATGCTTTTGTAATACCCACTGAATAAGTGGAAGAGGCTAGCTTGCCGCCTATCTTACGTTTGAATTGCATTGTAATTCTTGAATCTCCGCCATATGGTAGCTCCACTCCCACTCTGGGTTGGAAAGCACATTCTTGGCGTCGAGTTTACTTTCAGCATTTGTAGTTGGTAGGGATCCTCTAACCATATGTTCGTCCACCTTGGACACATTCTTGGTTAGAGTTACTCAGTTCAACAATGCATAAAGATCCTCTGACCATATGCTCACACCTTGCCCAACTCAGAATCCTGGTGTACATTCTTGGTTAGGGTTAATTCCGCATCGTTAGGGTATTTCAAGCTAACCTTAACGGGTGCATGTTGTTTGTAATTGCATTCAAAAAATTGAAAAAAATTGGTTCGGAATATTTCAGTGAATCATGAAGATTGTTGACAAATTCAAAATTTGATTAATAAGGGCAAGATTAAACCCAACTGTTCTCCATGTGACAACCTAATAGTCTATGCATAAAGAAAGATGGCACATGGCGCCTACATTGACTCTATGCTCAACAAGATCATCATGAAAATTAGGTATCCCCTAACGTGCATCACCAACCTTTTGGACTAGCTCCACAATGTGCAATACCTCACTAAGATTGACCTCAATTCAGGCTATCACCAAGTACTAGTTCATCCTAAATTTGTGTGGAAGACAATATTCAAGACAAGGAGGGACTATACAAATGGATGGTTATGCATTTTGGCCTAACCAACAAGCCAACAACATTCATGAACCTAATGAACATACTACAACCCTTCACCAACTCCTCTGTCATTGTTTGTACTTGGATGACATCCTCATCTTCAACAAGACTTGGGACTCACACATCCTAGACATTATACACCGACACAAAGGCCAACTTCAACTGGTGTACCTTAGGAACCACACAAATTCAATACATCATCAATCACACAATTATCCATGTAGATTAGGATAAAATCAAGCTGATTCAAGACTGACCAACTCTACACATCACCAAATTGTGCAATTTTCTCAAACTTGCCAACTTCTACCACAAGTTTGTTCTTGGATTCTCACATATTGTTTGGTCACTCAATCAGATCAAGTGTGCCAAGGCAACATTCATTTGGACACATGTTCAACAATGCACTTTCAAGGAGCTCAAGCAACATCCCTATAGAACAACTATTCTACCAATGTCTAACATTAGACAACGGTCAACCCTTTGAGATTCAGATCAATGCATTTAACAACGCACTCACTAGAGTACTCACTCAACATGGGCATCCAATTCCTATCATTCCAAATCATTAAACAACATGGTTATGCTTTACTCTACCTATGAAAAAGAATTGTATGTCCTTCAAGTTTTAAGTACTAGAGCCACTAATTTTCTACACACACAAAGCAAGTTAAAAAAAGCATGCTGCATAAAATTGATGACATACTTGCAACAATTCCATCTTGTGATAGACTCAGCAGATTATCTCAGTCAATTTGCAGTTCATGCACTCATCATAGTGATAGACTCACATGGCCACAACTTCGCCAACTAGGAGAAACTCTACACAACAAACTTAGACTTCACATAGACCAACATTACACTTGCATAAATTAAACAAATTGGCGAGTTTCATCTAAGTAACAAGCTTTTCTGCAACCTTGGACAACTCTATGTTCTAGAAGGCACACCATATCAATGACTCATCTGGGAGGCAGACTACACCAAGACAACAGGACACTTTGGCATTACCAAGACTATGGCAACACTACAGCAACACTTCTATTAGCCTCATATGCATGCCAACATCAAGCACCATATCAAGTCTTGCATTCCCTATTGCATCACCAAGTTCACAAACAAGAAGCTTAAGCTTTAAGCACCTCTTGCAATACTGCAAAGGCCTTGTGAATCTATTAGTGTGGATTTCATGAGCAAACTCCCTATGACAAAGCATCAAAATGACTTTGTGTTCGTTGTAGGGAGCATATTTTCAAAGATGGCCATCATGGTTGCTCGCAAGAAACGCATCACAACACAAGAAACAACGCGCCTCTTCTTCAACCATGTTTGGGTGCATTTTGAGCTATCCACATCCATTGTGTTTGACAGTGACACAAGGTTTGTTAGCATGTTTTGGCAATCCTTGTGGGAGCAATTGGATCCACAATTGGATCAGTCCAGCTTTTCATCCACAAACAGATGACTACATAGAAATGGTCAACCATACACTTTTGCATATTTTGATCATTTACAACCACACACATCTGCACACTTGGGATGAGAACCTGCTTTACATCAAACATGCCTGCAACAAAGCTCTGCACTGTTCTATAGGGCATAGCTCTTTCCTGATATGTCTAAATTCCAGCCTACAGCACCCTTGGATGTATTGTACCTCTACACCACCTCATGCAGAGTTGCACACAAAAGAACAAGAAGTGGATGGAGCACAGAAGTTTTTGCAGCACATTCAAAGTGTTCATCAACAGGTACAGCAAATTCTCTTAAGCCGGCAACAGAAATACAAAGAGTGCCATGACATGCATCATACACCTCACTCATTGAAGGTCAGTGACAAAGTTTGGTTGCATCTTCAGAAGGAATGCAGTGAAATGAATAGGTTTCCATGCAAATTCGAATTTGCATGGAAATACTTATTTCCAAGCATGACCTTATCCAGTTTTGGAAACCACTGGTTTGATACATATGAAAGCTTACTACTCTAATGCTATCTCTAGTTGCTCCAAATAACAGCATATTTCCATGGGAATTTTCTACACTGGCATACTGCTCATACTTTGCAAATGTACTAAACATGAATATAATCCTCCAAAATATTTCCTTCCAGAAAAGCAAGCAGATAACATGAAAACAAATGTGACTTAGGTTTTCTCCCCTCATGATACATCTATCCAAATGTTCCTTTCACTAAAGAATGAGTTTTCTTTTAATCCTATCTATTGCAGCTCATATTTAGGTGACATGCTATGTTTCTAATACATTGTTTCATACAATATTATTTAACAATTTACCAATAACAAAATAAATCTCATTCATTAACAGTTTCTATTTTAAGCTTATCCAAGGCCAAGATAATCAAAGGATGTGATTAAAATTGATCAGCTCTTATAGGAGACAATAACTTGATCGAAGATATTAAGATAGTAAATAACCAATACAACAAACAGAACTGTAAACAGGAAAAACAAAAATCAAATGTAAATTTTTGTAACCAACCATAATTTGTGACCAATCTCAAGAAGGATACTCTTTTTCTGCGAGATGCTTCTTTAACAACCCCACTTCCTGTAACAAAGAATCATTATCCATTACATCATTGCTCTAAACATCTTTAGCCGCAAAAACCAGTGTCATCCATCTCATATTTTCTTAAAAACGAAATATAACTTGCCCTATTCAAAGAGATGTCTCTACGAAACAATATAGATCAAAAACAAAGTACTAGAATAACAGCTAATGGACTGATCATATCCATCTAAATTATTTTCTGAAAATTTTTGCAGATATGTCCTAGAAAGAGAACCTCTCCACAAAGGCTGCAATTAAGTACCATTTGTTATTAATGCACAATTAACATAAGGAATTAATTCCATACCTTCAACAAATGAGCAGTACTTCCCTTGCTTAAGGGTGTCGAAAGAGCATCCCCACATGCATCTTTAAAACTTGATGAAAGTCGCACTCCAGTGTTAGTTATATCCGAAAGCTGTTTTCTCCCAGTTCTTACAGTAGATTCCACTTTAGGAGTATGTCCTCCATACCTATCTTTTGCCATGACAACTAAAAAACACAAGTTCCATTGCATTTTATGAGAACCAGTTAATCTGGAATTTGAGCTTATAGAAACAAAAAAGAATATGGAGAGAAAAGCATAAACACAATAAGCAGAAATTAATTTTTCCATTATTGAATAGAAATCAAACACCTTGGATTTTTGAGTTTGGGATCTCAGACAGAACCACTTGCACGAGAAAGGCTCAAATCCAACCCTTGCAGTAATAAGTGAGTGTAACCCTAAATTCTCTCAATGCTTAAAACCCCCGAGAAGTTTTATGGCAATTTCAGAGTCATAGAAAAACTTTAGCACCAGATCTGCAAAATCCTTGTGGAGCGGCAAAAAGATTGATGACAGCACATTCTGCACAAAAAAATAAAGAATATAAAGAAAAGTAGCAGTGCTGACTAGAATGCAGTGAGAAATTAAAATTTGAAATAACGCAGTAAACCAAAGAATTGTTGAAGCAGCTTACGCAAATGAATGTATAATGTACATATTTAGCACTATCTAAATAATAAATATAAATGGGTTTCAATTTTTCATAATACGTCCAAGGTTCTCTGTGGTAACGATCATGGGATCATTTGTGAGAGCAAAACCCAAGTTCAAATTCCCCACCATAATGAGGTGGCCCGGCCCATAACTTCAGCAGATATGTAGCCAGGTTGTGGGTTGACAAGGTACTTTCAATCATGATCCAAATCTTACAAACGTGTCTCAGAGGCGGCCCATCACCTCACCCAAAGATTTTCCAAGCCAAAAAGAAAAATAACGAGAATTGTTGAAGCAATAAAACACAGTTAACAAATTAGCATGCATAATGTACATGTGTGGTATAACCTATACAGCGAATCAAGATAGGATTCAATTTTTCAAAATAGATAACCGTTAGGAAACCTTTAAGTAAATGAAGCAAAATCCCATTTACCAAGATCGACCAACATTACTAATGCAACCACTTACACTGATTTTTGGGGCAGAAAAATGGTGATTATACACATTCACTGCAAAATGTTTTTTAAAAAATCAGAAAACCCTAAAATTTCAAAAATATTGAAGACAAAATAACAAAAATGAGCTAAGCATAATTCAGAGCATCTATGAGATGTAAATTTAGAACTAAGATCACTGGACTTACTTATGCAAAAAGTGCACCAAGATCAACTGTTCTTGAGCCCAACGATGAAGAGAAATAAAAAATGTTGCTTCCACTGCCAACAAATTCGAAAATAGCTGAAAAACGTGAGTTAACGGCTGACAAAATGAAATCTAAATGAAGTGAAAAAAATGAAGAATGAAAAGGGCGTATTTCAGGGTATTTGGGTTTTTTATAGAAAATGTTTGAATTGAAATGTTTTGATTAAAAATGTTTATTAGAGATTTTGAATATGGATTTGTGACATTTTTTTTAAAAACCTTCATTTATTCGCATAAAATTGCGTTTATATGTTTTATTTATTACAATTAAGAATGCACTATAATTATTTATAATTATTAATTACATTTAAAAAGTATATTTTTGTTAAAGCGAGTAATATGAACACATTTTTTATATGCAGGTTACGATAGTCTTGATTAATTATGAACAATCAAATAATTATATTTTAAAGTTTTACTTGTTTGGTCTCATATTAATATTAATTTTAATATTTTTAATTATAAAATATTTATAAAGTTTAATAGAATAAAATTTATCATTATTGATCATTAAAAAAAAAAAAATTAATTTAAAATTTAAAATAATCTATTTGAATGAGTAATAGCTATGTTGTGTATTGTTTTATATGACAAGGGTTTTGCTTTAATTATTCAAAGTTTATAGTGGATAAATGAATTTACATATAGCAATGACACATGTAATTTGATGGCCTATAGAGTTTCATATGTTCTTATTTATAGACCATGAAACCCTTAAGTATTTGATGAACCAACAAATTATTTAGATGAGGGTTTTCAAATTATTGATGGTATTTCAATATCTTGAGTTTAAATTTATGATCAATCTAGGGAAGGCCAACCAAGGTCCTTATTTGTCAAGAATTGATATAAGGGAAGATAAATTCTCTATTGACGATGAATTACCATGAACTTATTTAGAGTAAATATAATGCCCCAAGAGATAAAAGGTGTGGCACAATTACTAGTGACAAGTGAATTCCTAGAAGGAAGCTCGAAGGAGGAGAGGAATAGACTTATGTGTAGATCAATACCATATGGTCTAATTGAAGGAGAGCAACACATTGTAGGGAAAGATGAAATAATAAGAGTGGTATTATAGCATGAAAGAAATGATATTTTGAGGGAAGATCATGAGGGAATTTTTAGAGAGCATAATTTAAGTGATACAATTGCAAGAAAGGTGTTAATAGCAAGCTTATGGTGGGAAAACTTGCTTAAATGTACCAATGGGCATGTGTAGACATGTGACATATTCCAAAGGGTAGGGAGACCTATCACAACGAATGAAATGCATTTGTGATTAGTATTTGGCACAAGCCCCATTTGAGAAATGGGAAAGAGATTTTACTAGACATGTTTATGGTCAAAGTTGTAGGTTCCCAAATCTCTTAAGTGTAGGCTATTTTTGAGTGCCAAGGGTGCCAAACTCAAAATAAGTAGGTTAGAACTTATGATCAAGCAATGAAAACTAAGGAAAGTTTGATAAGGATGGTTAATTCCTTCTTCTTCTTCTTTAGGCTCTACTAGGCCAAGGGGGTATTTGTTGAGGTGCTATCTTAAATATAATAAAAAAAGAATGACATAAAAATGGACCCTAAAATAAACCATGCCCATTGTATATAGGAAACTCAAAATTGACTATCACTAAGCACTAATACACTAGCTTGCTAATACAAGGACTTCACACCTTCATTAAGCAAATAAAAAATTATGTAAGGAGTCTAAATATGTTTTCTTATTAACACCTAATGGCATTCACCCTTTCAATAGACACTCATACATGGATTAAAATAGAATATAAAAGCACACCTCTCTCAAAATAAAGCTTGGAGAAATTGTTGATATTAAACAATGTTGGTGGGAATATCACTACTTTGCTTGTTAAAAGATTTATTATTGTTTTTTATGTGTGATGATGTGATGGGGGTTGAACATATAGTATATGGGTAACTTTATCTAGTGAGGTTAGTAGAGTCTACATTTTTAAACCAAAGGATAAAATAAATTTCACCCAATACAAGATACCTTGATATAGGTAGAAATAAGGACAATACCTCTCCATCCCATACATAAGATAAGCTCTACACATATTTTTTTATAACCATGTGAATTGTAACCAAAATAATTAAATATACATTAGTTATCCATGAAAAATATGCACACTTCTCATATTACTTTGATAAAATATCCTATGAAAACTTTTTAAGGAATTTGAGTGTCTTCTAATTGACAAATTAATCAAAGATAACACTGTTAGCGTTTAAATTAGCACCTCTGGAGTGTTGATTGTAAACGTTCAACTATTTCAAATGTTTTGCAACACTTCTTCGTTATTTAAAGAGGAGAAGTCCCTCTCTGTTGAAAGCAATGCATAAGGAAGGGAATGATAAACTAAGGTTCCTATCTTTTTGTACTTCAGCAATAGGACACAAGGGTGCACAAACACAATGCGCCGCAGCTAAGCTTTTTCTCTGGTTTCTGCAAATCTTAACTACGACTATTCTAGCTTTTAATCTATCTAATATCCTCAAGGTAAACAGAGCATGAGGGTATAGGAGCGGGAATGGATTAGTTGGATCACTTGAATCCGTCGTCTCCTTAGAATATGGTCGAGGCTCTAAACTCTCGGATATATGTCGGGATAAGATTAGATACAAGCAAACGCTCTTTACAATAAGTTGGATATGAGACCTGCCAAGGAGGAGGAACCCCTATCCGAGGTATGGGCTAGGAAAAGACTTACAAGAAACAACAAATTACGATGTCTTGGACGACAAACTTTCTAAGGAGGAGGAACCCCTATCCGAGGAGGGAAATGAAACAACAAGCTATTAGATACAAAATGTGGAAAGAACTCAAATATGTAGATCAAAATGCAAGCACCTTCTGATTTTCTTCTTCAAGCTTCATCAACGAATTTACAAAGGTTGGGATAGCAAAGGCATGAAATCATGCACAATTACAATCAACCAATGAACTCTCATCCAAGAGTGAACAAATATTCACTTTCAAAGTTGTTGGCAACAATGGCGCAGCAATTTTGCATAGCAAGTAAAGGTTAAACAAACAATGAGCCCAAGGCTCTTATTTATAGAACTCAACGAAGTAGGAAACCCCAAAATCTCCTTGAGTTAACAATGAGTTCTTGCCAATCAATTAGCAAGATTTATTCCTAAAAAGGGGGAACAAGCAGTTAATTGAAACTAAACAAAGAGTCAACTGGAAACTACTTCAATTGACTGAAAGTAAACTAAAGGTGGACTTTAATATACATTAGGTGTCTCTAAGATAGACATCCATGATTTATGGGATAAGTCATCCATGATTAGTGGAGTCAAAACAAACATCCACAATCAATGGAAGTTAAAACAAACCACCTCATAAATAGAAATAGACATGCATGATTTATGGGATAAGTCATCCATGATTAGTGGAGTCAAAACAAGCATCCACAATCAATGGAAGTTAAAACAAACCACCTCATAAATAGAAATAGACATGCATGATTCAAGGGATAGTTGGTTAACTTGGAATGAGTCATCAAGTTAACTAACTGTTAATCATAAATGCCTTCCTAGAGACTAGGACGTCCCAGCCTAGGTGTCTTTTCACACCCCACTACCTCCAGTCAACAGCTCCCCGATCCATGTGTTGACTTCTTTCGCTTCTGAATAGTCAATGCTTTGATGGCATGGCATCTCTTCTCCTGGTGCAAGCTGCTGCTCTTGCTAACTTTGGCGGCTCCATGTTTGGAATGACCTCTTTGCAGCTGGTAAGCTAGGATGCTTACTGCCACGCAGGAGGTGGTAATACTGGTCTTTCTGTTGCAAGATCATTCTTTCTTTCTTCTTTGTCTAGAGTAATTGTTGTGGCTCTCCACTAAGCGGGAGATGTATTCTTTTCAAAGATAAATATATGCAGATTGTTGATGATGTCCGTTTGCTCTCCAGCAATGTGTGTAAGATCTGGTTGGAGAGTTGTTGGTGGAAGGTCTAGTTGTTCAATTGGAGCCCAAGGATGCCAAATTGTCATTTTGTGAAGAACTTGTTTATTGACTGTAAACACGGATGTGTTCAGACAACTTTTGAAAAACCCCTAAAAATAGCGACTCGCCAAGAAGTATTTTTTTGAAAAAAATATGGCACATGGGTTTTGTTCGTGCTTCAATGCTAAACAAACCCAGTTCCTCAGAATTTTGATTTTGAAACTTTTTCGAAAAAACCCCCAAAAATAGGGGCAGCAAGTTTGGTGATTTTGGAAAATCTAACGAGATGGGTTTCACTGGAAACTTATTATGAATCTGCCCAGTTAATTAGATCTGTGGTAGCCTGCTGCTTTGTGTCTCATGCAAGAAAACCTAAGATAAGAAGAGAGGAAGTAGATAGAAGATGGATTGGAAGTTTTTTAATCTAACTCCCCAAGAAAATCTATCTCTGAATCCAACCTTAGATTAGCAATCTTCCTCTGTCTCTAATCTTCAAGAAATATCTAAGAATAGTCAAAAACCTTGGCCAGATCTGAAAATGGCATCCTTGACAGCTTATGGTTGTTCCTGATCATCAACCTGCAAAGAAATAATGAAGTGGGACACCTAGATCTTCTTAGTATAGAATCGAGCCTTAGATCCATAAGTTTGGGAACTTAACTCATGATCAAAAGTTGATTTGGCTTGATCTGAAGTTCAAAAAGGTGATTTCCATTGATCGTGGAGTGAGTTGGCCAAGTTTGTCAAGCAATATATCTTAACTTTTAGTCAACAAACTTGTCTTTGACCCTTTTAGGCGTCCCTTTTGAGTTTTGCAAGATTTTCATTATTTTCTTTGTTGAAGGACCTTAGTTTGATCTTGAATCTAGATTGATCTGTTGATCTTGAGCAGCTGCTAGTACATTCATTGTCGAGTTGGATCCAACCTGAAGGGATGAGCCTGGGAGATATGATGGCAAAAAGCTAAGTTTGTGGCCTCAAAATAAAGGGCGCCTTTCTCAAGGAAGGGCGCTTTTTCCTTTGCCTTGGTGAATTTTCAGTATTCATTCTTCAATCTTTTGAATTGGCCTCACGTGTTTTGATCTAGATTTCTCATTGATCAGAGAATCAACTGATCTTGCTTGATATCTCATCAGGTAGCTAGCTTCGTTTCGCCAAAGATGACTAGAGTTATAAAACTCAAAAGTTAGTTTAGGGTCCCTTTATTCAAGGGCACCTCTTAATAAAAAGGGCGCTTTTTCTCTTCTACTCAGTGATTTTCATATGAAATATTCTCTATTTTGATCCTGATTATCTGTTGGTTGCCTTGTCAGATGTTCATGCTTGTAATTGCGTTCTCGAGATCGACCTAGACTGAGAAAAATGTCTTGGGAATCCTTCAGACATCTAACGGCATCTGGAGTTCCAAAAAGAAGGGCACCTTTCTTTGGAAAAAGGCTCTTTTTCACTTTGATTTTTTTACTTCAACAGCCATTTCTTGGTATCTTCATCAACTACCTCTTTTCGTTCTACTACCAACTGTCGGTGATCAACTTATCAAATGATCTTGTTGATTGTTTCGTTCTCAAGCCAGCAAGCGAACATCAAGGATAACTGCCTTGGATGATTCAATAGGCTGCATTTGACCCTTAAGAATCAAGGGCACCCCTGTTTGAAAAAAAGCTCTTTTTGCTTCGTGAACTGACTTCTCCTTCGTAACGTTTACAGAGTTAGTCCAATTTTGACCTTTTTTAGAAACGAGAATCTCCTTCATTGAATAGCATCATTTTAGACCTTTTTCACCATGGTTGCATTGTTGAAGCTTTTAAAGTTTAGCTTTCAACACTTGGTACTAGCCAATCTGCCATTAATGGCTGCGGAGCTCCTAACTTTGTTCTTGAAAAACAAAAATAGACTCACCAGAGTAAAATGTGTCTTTTGATGATTCTAACTTGATCAGTGTGATCATGAAGTCATTTAATCCTATCAAAATCATTTTCAATTATTTCCGAGAAGGTCCTATTTTCAAGGGTTTCCCTGAAAATAGGGGTGTAAAACCCTAATTTTCAAAATTTCAAAATTTTGCACATGTGTTCCTTGACTGAAACCCACAAATCCCCTATGTTTGGTTTGACCTAAAACAAACTTTTGACGACATTTTTACATGATTTATCTCAATTTAAGCAGAATGCCAAAAAAATATTTTGGGTACAACAAACACTTCTAAGATCAATAAATGGGATTAAGAAGACTAATAAAATGATCAAAATTCCATACAATATTTATGGAGACATTGAAGAAAGATACCAAATCTACATATTAAATAAATTCTTAAGGATTATAATGTCATATTACACTATATGGGAGAAAAATCATAAAAATACAAATGAAATGCCCTTATCTAATCATTGAAAAGCATAATAATGTTTTGAAATTCCTTTTCCTATTTTTTCTATCCATGAATTTTTTCCATCATCCCTTGTTGAAATTTTTCCTATATATTTATTTTATTCATCATTGATCTATTTTGAGGAAATAACCATGGTCATCTATTGGTGTGCATGTTTCCCATATCAACTTTATGTGGCTCCATGTTCATGAAACTATACCTTTACATAAGTAACCATGTCAACTTGTACAAAAACCATTCTATTAAGGGACCTAAAAATACATAGAGGCATTGGAGAGACATCTACTTCTTACCACATTTAGTCAAGGCCACAATGAAATTTCAAACCATAAAATGGGTAGGTAGGATTTCCAACTTAAAAATCAAGGGTTCATGGTTTATCATCCACGAACAATGCCTGTGAGTCAAAAATTCCTTGCAGGCTTGTGAGTTCCAATATTATAGGAAATTATGTACTAGGATGCCAAGAAGGATTAGAATATAGGAATTAGGCATGTGTAATATTGGATGAACATGGAGGAAGTAACTTGGAGGCTTGAGAGAGTAAAGTTGAAAAATCACATGATTTAAGGTTTAGAGATACCATGAGATAATTTATACTTGGAGGACATGGGAATTATGAATCTTTAAATCCTAAAATAAAAGGGTATGAAGAGGAGTGTTGATCAAGAAATTTGCATACCACCACCATGAGGAGAAATGTAGAAAGGTAAGCCAAATATTGAAGGATCGAGGATGAATAATGAATAGAATAGAGGGGTTGAGTTTAGGGATTATGAATTGCAACGTACATTTTAGTGAAGAGGGGAAGGAAAATCCTAAAAACCTAAAATAGGAATGAAACTATTCAGGGATTGTACAAAAGAAATATCTAGTACCAAAGGGGGGGAAGTGAGAATGAGAAAATCATAACTCATTGGGTATCAAGAATTAAGAATGTGCAATGATGCATCCCTCTATGGGAGTGTGGCAGAAAAAATTATGAGAGCTAGATAACCAATGTAATCAAGAAATACAAAAATAAGAAAAGGGATGCCAAAATGTGGAAATCCATGAACCTAGAATGAAGAAGGTAGGTAGGATGTTGGGGTTCAAGGATATGAGAAATAATAAACTTGATGCCATGAGAAAAAAATTAGGAATAGAAATGGAATACTAAAGGCTCATGAGGAATTCATGAATAAAGTGGAAAGGGTTGGGTTTTAGGGTTTATAATTGCTTGATGAATTTTTTGAAGAGAGAATGGAGAAGTGTAACATGCCCCAATTTTACCCCTAGAATTTACTTAAGTTTTTAACTTGGAAAAGTAAATAATTCAAATGCTCAAGATCATGATCATTATCATAAATGCACTTTGCACATATCATTACATGATTATAATAAGCATTAAATTACTTTCAAATGAATAAAATACATCTTTCAATACACTTTACAAATGATTCAATCATCATAAACAAATATAGACATTATATATTTCAATAGTTCAATGGTACAATGGTTGAGGTGTCCACCTATGGATCATCACTTCCTCTATTTCGCAAGACTCGATCATTGACTGCATGAGGGAGAGCATCACCCAAGTGTTTTTCCACCAACCATAGACTTACTATGGTCCCCCATGCATCTAACTAATTGGTAAGATGGCCCTACCCTTTAATGAAGAGATTGGTATATAAATCATAATAACACACATCTAAGTATCTGGTGTTGTGTGTCCTACAAATCTAGTACGACCATACACTGGATTCCTTCCACCTAACATGACTCTATTGACTATAGTGCAATCCTATATATTGACCATTGAACCTCTTGGTGTATAATCACAACAAAATTTAACACAAATGTTACACCCCGTAGTGTTGCTACTTATTTACTTTTAAATAGTTGGGTGAAAATGCTTGAAATGAGTATATTTATGTTTTGTGTTTTGGAAATATGAGGAATAATGGTGATTCAATTTGAAGTTATGAAATGATTCTAATAGTGAAATATTTGATGCAAATGTATGTATTGTTTTTATCTGACTACTATTGAAATGTAATAAGTCAGATGCAGGAATTTTATCAAGCCTCCTAAAGAGAGGGGAAGTATCACTCAGGGAGAAGAACTTGGTCTGGTAACCTTTGATAAAGACCTAAACTGAGCTTACACACACACTTCTAGTTTGGTCAAGTTAGGATAATGGTTGGGAAATAGTAAGTTACCTTTAGTCTTGCTTGTGGTTTATTTGTGAATGTTATTATATAGAGGTTTTCAATGTTGAGTCCTTTTTGTGTTGAGTAAGTTCTTCTTTATGTGTTTCTATTTGACTTGATAGGGATATATATACATAATATATATATATGTATGTATGTTTCAACGATAAACTCATACACATGAGTAATCACACACATGAGTATATGTAGGTAGACATATCTACACATGCTCATGGGCGGGTTACCCATATGCATGGGAATATCGATTGGATAAGATGACATATATATACATACCATGTATATATGTCGATCAATATGAACATGTTAATATCCAAGTATGATATATATACATAGAGTACAAGTGTATATATATATATATATATATATGAATATGTATATTAACATACGTGTATGTATTGACGTAATGGAAACATGCATACAAGTATATTAATATATATACATATATACGCATACACTATTATATATGAAAATTAGGATACATATGAGTATCCATGTACCGAATGATACAACTCTATTAACTTGTGAATTATATATATACATACTTATACACATGAAACTCGTGGTATATGTATGTATATTGTAATGTTTCTCTAGCGTTGAATTATCTTATAGCGCATAGCAATCTAAGCTTATCTTATGATAAATAACGCGCAAAATATTATAAGTGAAACAACACTAAAGTATATAGCACATGATTATATATATTTGAATGGAATTTAAAACATTTAAAGAGCATAGTAGTATGAAATATGTAGTGCCAAATAAAACGCTTATTAATAGTACTTTTCAACGTGTAAAGAGTCACTGCCAAAGACTTAGTCAAAGCAAACAATATCAAATGCTTATGCACAGGTAATAGTCAACTAAGTCAAAACATAAAACCATCGACCAAATAATGTGGTGCAAATGGAATAAGGTGGCACCAAACTAGGAAAGAAATTAATTGAATAGAAGTCTTTTCTCAATATGAATTTCCATATTGTCAAGCATATGAAATATATGGAATTAGTCAAGAGTGTAGTTGTCTTTGCAAGTTGACCTGTAGGGAAACATATACCTTGCATTTCTAATTGTATTTTTTATTGTTCATTTGTGAGGAATGAATCATTCACTTAGTTATCTGTGTGTTCCTTGAACATTGTTTTTAACTACGACCTTTTATTAACTTTGTTGAGTCAAATCAATTTAGCTGAGAAGTGTCAATCTCCATGCCCTATTTTTAGCCTTGAGTTGTTGAATTTTGTGTATAAATAGAGGAGCTATTTACCTCATTTGAGAGGATGCATATTTACATTTTTGCTACCAAGTTGGGGATCTGAATCAACCAATTGGAGCATAGCATAAACAAGCATGTTGATTCCTACTCTTTTATTATTTGTTCTATGTTTTTTAAAAGATTGTGTGACATTGCTTGTTTTTTGGGAAGATAGTTCTATTGTTTATTAGGGAAACTTTGATTTATTCTTTTATGAAAGAGAAGGGATGCTTGTTATGTTTAGAGTAAAGATCTATTTTTCTTGATGTGTTTGTACATATTCTATATTAAGGAATGGGTGGATATAGAAGGTATTATATATGTTATGATAGGGTTATAGCTTACGTAGCTAATGGTTAAACTAGTGGATTCATAGAGTTACTTTGGTTAAATCTTGGACTTGATAGATACACATAGAGGTAATAGGTTGTTCCTAGGGTTTAGATAATCCAATTAAGGGGATAGCATATGCATAGGGTATGAATGGTCATATATAAAAACCAACTAGGAAGGTGGATAAGCATGTGACATACACTCCAAAATTAAGAGTGATGAACACTTTGGACAAAGTAGTGTACGTTGCCACTGATTACACTTTAGTTCACTATGTTTTAAAATTTATGTACTAGATAGGGGATGTCATATGTATAGGTTGTAGCCATTGTATGATAGATCTAGAATTGTTTAGGACACTCCACCAAGCTCATAAAAGGTTATGTTATTATAAGGTTACCAAATCAATCTCTTTGTCGAAGGGTAGGGCCATTTATTAGTTAGATAGATGTGTGGGGGATTGCAGTTAGTCCAAGATTGGTAGAAAAGTGCTTGAGTGATGCTTCTCCTCTTCAATTGGTGACCAAGGTTTTGAATGGAGGATTTCCAAGACTATTCATACATCTTTTTCTAGTAAGCTCAATAGAGCCTTGTATTTGTATTTTGTATTCATTATGATGGAAGATTGTAGAAAGAAAAATGATATCATGATATCATGTTATCATGTACTATGCAATCTTAGCTTTGGAAAGTTTTAATGCTTTAATATAATGCAATGGAAAGTTTGGAAAGATTTTTATCTCAAATGTGCATGTTATCTTTATTTTTAAGGAATTTTTTTATTGCTCTTATTGGATAGATGCTTAAACTTTTACTTGAGGTTAAAACATAGGAAAGTTATTGTGTAGAACAATGGGCATGTTACACGTGGTATCAAAGCTACTAGGTTCAATTCTAGAACCTATGTGCCCGCTACGCTTTTCCCTTCCAACATTATGAGCCTAACGTTTGGAAAAATCTTATGCTAGGATGGTGCATCTCAAGTTAACTACAAGAAAGACAGTGATTGGAAATGTGTGCTACCTACGAGCTAAGAAGGAAAAATAAGCCCTTGTTCGTACCATAGAGGGAACCAACTATGACAATGCCATTTGACTAAGTGATATCGAAAAAATTAGTCACACTCTATCACGAATTAGCCAAGAGAGAAGAAGGATGAGAGATGAATCCAATTTCAACAACTTACCATCTATCTCACCTGCCAAATCGTACTTGTTATCACTTTCCAAGGATATGCCCTCAAAATGTAGTGTCAGTCCAACATTGATATTTAGAAACCCTCAAGTAGTACTTATGGTTGAAATTATTGTTATAGCCTCTAATGGAGAATCAAAGGAATATGTACCTCGAAATTATGTAACGAAAGATAAAACTGAGGGTTACTATTCTTTTTGGGATAGAGAAGAGAAAATGAGAGATGAGCAAAAATCTGAGGAATATACCCTGTTGAGCTATGTATCTAAGAGTGAATTTGATGGATACTCTCCTCTTGACTATTTAAATATTCATTCTATGTAAAAGAAGGATATTGAAATCCTTGTGAATAAATGAAAGAAATATATTTATAATCAAAAATTTATGTATGGAAACCTTAATGAAATTTTATGCATTTAGTAAACCATGATAGGATCTAATTAAAATATGAACCTCCAAGTATAACATTACTTAAGACAATGGTTAGGACAAGAACTAATCTTGGAGGGAGTCAAGAAGTTGGATAAGGTCCAGATAATGCCAAAGTCAAGTTGGATTGACTTCTAGCAATCATGGATGAAACTAATGCAAGGATAGGAAATTTAGAGCAAGAAGTGATGGGGGAGAAATAATAGAAGAAGAAGTCCCACACAATGAATAAGATGAAGAATTCCCCAACAAAGAGGAAGAAGGGGAAGGTTCTAGAAACCGCACTAAATCTAGAGATCAAGAAAATGATATAACTCAATCACATTCTGAGGGAACCAAGAGGAAGTGTTTGGAAACTGAATTATCTAGGGATATAAGTGGAACCTATTAAAATTTGGGTTATTAAGTGCTATCATATGGTTTAGAACATAAAGCACACCCACTTTCAAGATATTCCACTCAAGGATAACCCTAGAGATCTCAATGCAAAAGAGAAAGATATCTTTTAATAAGGTTGTCCTAGAAGTTGAATGTAAACATATAAGGGGTTCACCACCAAGTTTAGACTTAGAAAAGACAATGAAATGATGAAATGCAAAAACCCTAATATGATGCAAACTTGATTTAAATGACCTAGAAATGCAAGTAAAGCAAAACAGAAAGATGCAAGATAGAAGGTGTGCACTTGGAAATTTGGAAATGGCTGGGTGGAGGTCTGGAACACTAGAAATTTTTCTTTTAATGTTGAGTGGGACTCATTCACCAATTTGGGTGAATCAATCCAAAATCTGGAAAACTGTACGGGAATAGGAATCTCCCAAAAGGGTATATGAATCTGCAAGAATGTGAAATTTGATTGAAACTGGGACTCATTCGCCAGAAGTGGCAAATTAGTTTGTTAGGCTTTTCTGAAGCTTCAAAGTCTGATCCTACTCTTCTCTATCTACTCTATCCTTCCTGATTGATTTTCATATTTAAAACCTTGATTTGCAACCTATAGGTCTTCTCCAATGTTCTCCAAGGCTTGATGACAACTTTGATGACTTTTCTCCAATCTTGCTCCTTAGGAAATCTGCAAGCTAGACCTGCAAATCACACACAAAGGAGCAGGAAAAATGTTGTTTGGTTAGTGGATAGGGGTTTTCCTTGGTCAAACCCCTTGTTGGTAATCAAACCTTGAAATGAAATCAATTAAGAATGGAGAATAATGAATGAACAAATGACAATGTTGCAACTCACCAAACCCTTGCAATGAAGTGTTGCAAACATGTAAGAGATGGCTCCAATAGATGTAGATCTTGAATCTTGCTTGAATTGGATAGATCTTGAATGTAATGCTTGCGTGAATCATAAAATCCTACATCATAATTATTAGCTCAAAAAAAAACATGATGCATGAAATCCTTGACATGATGATTGATGCTTGAATGTTGCTCTAAAATGCTTGATAACCTACTCTTGAAAGCTCTTGAAAACACTTGAATGCTCTTGTGAACTCAACTTTTCTATTAGAAATTCTCTCACAAAAGCCTTAGGTGAAACTGAATGAAAAAACCTTGTATTTATACTCAATTATGCAAGAATTCCCGAAATTACAACACTACAAGCTGACATCAGATCTAGGAGGATAAAATCTTGCCAAAATATTGAATTAATTTTTATTTTGAGCCACACGGGACTCATTCAACCAAGGTGGCAAATGAATCCCACTAGGCCTAAATTTTGGGACCAATTTTAAAAATGCTTAGATATGTGTGAAACGAGGTTAGGGACCCAAAAATCTAGGTGGGATTCATTCACTCAAGGTGGCGAATGAGTCCCATATCACTAAATTTGGTTCATTCAAGTCTGAAACACTTGAATTATGATTGGGTGATGATTTGTGTTAGGATTATCCTCAAAAAGATGCAATAAACAAGGCTTGTGGATGCCAAATAGGGCCAATTAAAGCATAAGAAAGCCTAATTATTAATGAAAACCCTAGAAAAGTGTGAAAGTGTGTTACAACACCTTACAACACTTCAAATAAGGTTGGATTAAGGTTAAAAGAGGTTTATTAGGTGTAGTTATTTGATAAAACCTTAGAACAGTGTGAAAGTGTGTTACAACACTTCACAACACTTTGGCAAGGTACCATTTAAATTCATTAGTTCACAAGGGCCTAGGAATTAATTTGAATGTTCCAAACACATTACAACACTAAATCAAGGCATTGTTAAGCTTAATTCACAAGGAGGGCCCAAACAAGCAAGAAAAAGTAGAAGGGACACTTTTTCTGTTGCCACATCTAACCCCCACTTTAGTGTGAGGATGTACTTGCTTCAAACTCACACTAAAGTAGATAAACACACATCAAGAGGGGTCCAAGTGTACTAATGTCGGTAAGATAGGATGACAACGATCAAGAGGGGTGATCAAGCCCCTAGGATCAAGATCCCATGGGTAACCAACATAGGCACAAAAGAACACACATGAGAATTATATAAGAGCATCAACAAAAAACAAGCATGCACTATCAAGGATGAAAAGGAAAAGGTAAAAATTAAAAGAGTCAGATCAAGTGACTATTTTTCCATCGCGATGTGGATCAGATCTTGGTTGTTTGTCCAAACAATGCATACTCACTCTAAGGAAACAAAACTCCTGGTTCTTCGTTGGGTGAGAAGTGCAAGAAGATGAGAAAAATACGCTCATGGTTGGTATGCACTCACACACACACGAGTGGCTATGGGGAAAGTCATGCCTCGGTTGGGCTTCCCGCTCAAACCATACAAAATTTATACCTCTTGATAACTTTGATAAGGCACCACACAAAATGGTTTTCGAGCTTCAAGAGACAAGCAAAACTTTGTATGCTTGGAGCTCATGAACAAATAGGATGGCTCCATAGGCATGCAAGCTGTGTTATGCAAGGTGTCCATATAAAAATGAAAAATTTAAAATGTAAAGAATGTTCAAAGGAGTCTTGCTTAGTTCATGCGAGGTCTTAACTTAGGGAACATTGTGCATAACGTCTCAAAGAGAGGACCAATTAAAGAATGGAAAATTCACAAATTAGGGGATGTCATGCATCACATCAAGCCACTAAGAAGAATGTAATATGTTAAGAGAGATCACGCTTCTAAAAGACATCACACCCGATGTCATCCACAAAGTGAAAAATGCATCGTATAAAGTAAGAAGATTGAACCATAAACCATGAAAAAGAAAAATGCAAAAGAATAATGCCAATGTATGCCCCCATTTTAAATAAATTGCTAAACACCATGTTGTGAGAAATTGCTTTAAAGTAGAAAATGATAAATGCAAACATAGAAGATGTGAGAGCTAACCTAGAAATCCCTATGCCAAGTCATATGTTTTTGAGTGAAGCTACGTCATGCAAAAGAAAATGAAAAGAGAGGGGTTTCCCACAAAAATGAAAATCCAAACACATAAGGGATCTATGGATTTGGGGTCAGTATGTTCTTGCTACAATATTTTTAGAGAGCTTGAAACTATCATCATTCCCCAAAGACACATAGAACTAGAAGAATGACACAAAGAGAGCGAAAACAAAGAAAACCTTTTGGGTCAACATGGAAGAAACGTGAATGTGACGACGCCTTGCATCATCCCCAAAAGGAAAACACAAGACAAGGAAAAGATAAAGGAGAAGAAAAGTAAAGGAAAAGCTTTTTGGGTCCACATGGAAGAGACATGAATGCCTCGACACCTTGTGTCATCCCCAAAATGAAAACACAAGACAAGGAAAAGATAAAGGAAAAGAAAAGTAAAGGAAAAGCTTTTTGGGTCAACATGGAAGAGACATGAATGCCTCAACACCTTGCGTCATCCCCAAAAGGAAAACACAAGACAAGGAAAAGATAAAGGAAAAGAAAAGTAAAGGAAAAGCTTTTTGGGTCAACATGGAAGAGACATGAATGCCTCAACGCCTTACGTCATCCCCAAAAGGAAAAAATAAGAAATGAAAAAGAGAAAATGAGAAAAGATAAAAGATTTACGACATATAGAAGAATGAAGGTACAAATAGAGGAATGTCACAAAGAGAGAGAGAGAGAGAGAGAACATCAAACAGAATAGCACAGGGGATCACATTACGCACATGCAATCACACAAAAGAAAAAGAAGAGACTAGTAAGGCATATGCGAGTCAACCTAAAGCAGGTTGTCTGCATCCCAATCATGTTCATTGTATACCGAAGGCAAAAAACTAGTTAAAGGGAGAATAACAAGTGCCAAACTAGGATCAACACCCAGTTCAACACTCTTCTTAGGAGAATTGTTGTTTAAGCTCATGGAGGAGGAAAATAATGTATTTAATTCATTATGCACCTCTTCGTCAATTTTAGCAATCTCGTCATCGTCATCTAAGTTAATCACAACAGGAGGTTGAATGATAATGTCTAAAAAAAGCTTAAACTCTTGTTGTGGTTGTTGTATTGGATTTTCTTGTTTCAGGGCATGAGTAGAGTCATCATGATTTCTTCAGTCAAGTTTGGGTTTTGATTTTCTCTGTTTAATTCTTTATGTAACCTATGAGCAAGGGCATGACGTCTACGCTTACGCTCTCTATCACCTCTATTTCTTTTAGTTATGTTTTCAGGTTGCATTTGTGTAGGACCAGGTTGATCAATCATAGGTTTCTTTTCTTCCCTAAGGGGAGGAATAGAAGGAACCATGGGAGGTTTTTCAACCACTTTCTATTTGACTTTGTATACTTGTTTTACTCTAGGAGGTGTGACGGGGTTGTTTTTAGTGTCTCTTGGTCTTTTGTAGGAGGTCGGTGAGGGTTCTATCTTAGGTCGGTCTTGGTTTCTTGGGATTTATTTAGCTTCAAGCATGGTTTCATCTAGGATGGTAGGATCAGTGGTGGGTGGAGTCATGTTTCAGAGGGATAATTTTGCAATTTTCTTTGCCTTGAAATTTTGATAGGACAAGAAAAATAATTCTTCTCATGGTTTTATAGGTTCTATAGGCTCAAGCCAAAAGAAATCTAAGGAAAAGTTGCCCTTAGAGGACAATGGATTAAAGCCAGTATGATGGACGGTGAAAACTTCATTGTCAAAGGGAAACTTTAAGCATTTATGCACAACTGAAGGGACAACTTTCATGGAGTGAAGCCATGGATAGCCTAGCTTCACACGAAATTGGTTTGATTGTGAGATGATAGAGAATGAGACATCTAATGTTTTTGGTCCTATTTGTAAAGGAAGAGTGATCTATCCCATCATAGGGCAAGAAAAACCACTGTGTGTCTTGATCCATGCTTTCAGTTCATCATATATTTCTTGATAGAGCTCATGCAAAAGTAAGAGTTCCTCGGTGATCACATTCTCTCCATATGTGGGATCTATTAGTTTCCCATTAGTGGGCTTGTCATAGATACGATTGACTATTTAAAGAGGAACATCGGGTGCATGTTTAAGTATATCTTTAGAGGTGAAAGCAATGCCAAGTGGATTTTTAGTTTGTCCCTTACGAGGAATGACGTCTATCACTCCTACCATGTCATCCATAGGATCATTGTCTATAGAATCATGTTGAATAGAATCATTGTTATCATCATTCGTATCAACATTTATCACATCATTCTTTGGAGTTTCACTAGCTATGACAAATGAAATATTGTGTTTTGGTATATGGGGTTGGTAAAAATTTACAGGTTTTGGTTAGGAGGGGCAACGAACTTATTTCCTTGACCTCCAATGGAAAGACAACCAGAATCAATGAGGTCTTGCACAAGATGTTTTAGACACTTATAATGTTCTGTGTCATGTCCATTTTGTTAGTGATAATGGCAATAAGCATTTGATCTAAAGCTCGGGGGTAAAGGCTTATTAGGATCGGGTGTCTTAACGGGAGGCATGGTAATCGTTTGTTGTTCTAAAATTTGAGACATTGTGTTATGAAGGGTATCGGGTAAGGGAGTGAATTGTCTTTTTGGGTCCCCATAGCTAAAGGGTATCGTGGCTTTAATAGTAGCTACTTGGTTATTGTGAATGCTTCAACTTATACCTATTCAAACATGGAAAAACAAACAAATATTAGTCCTCAAACAAGTTTAAACCAAACATTCCCTATGAAATTCATTAAAGCATAAGAACAAGAAAACAACATAAAATATCAAATAAAAGCTAATGAAATCTCATTTGAATGCTCAAACCAACATCCCATAGGGGAATTGGTGCTTCTCTGACATGGAAAGATGCCCTTTCCCAATTCCTTGATAATCTTGATGATTATTGATTGATCCTTGATGAAAAATGCCAATAACCTAGCTATGGATGATGAATTCTATGATGCCTTTGATGAAAATGTGAACGAACTTGCATAAACTTGTGGATAATAACCTTGCATCCAAATCTGCCTTCTAAATCAATAGAGAAGGCCTCTGTTTATAATGAAGAAGGATGGATGATTGAAGAATAGGATGAATGTGGGATTAAAGAAGGGACCAATGGCATCGTGCCTCTTGTCAACATTCTAATGAAGGAGAGTGGAGTACATTTTGAACAATGTGCATGTTAAATGCATGTAGGTGGAATTTGAATTTGAAGAAGTGACTTGTGTAAGGAGGGACGTAAGAGGAATTAATGCCAAGTTGGCTCAAGGAGAGGACATGTAAGAGCCTTTAATGCCAAGTTGGAGGAGAAAAGTCCTTTGAGAGGGAGAATTCAAATAAGTGGAATATTCCAAGAATATGCCATATTTGAATGAAAATAGGAGGAATTAGTAAATCAAATAAATTGATTTGCATGTGCAACTTGCAAAAGTTAGAGGAATGGAGGATTAGTGTTAGGAGATAATTAATTTATGATTAATTAACTTAGACTGAATTTAGTTGATTGTGACATTTAATTTAAATGCTTGAATTTATTTAAATCAAATGAGAGGATATTGGAAGATTTTAATAGATAAATTTGATTTATTCAATTAAATGAAGAACATTAGGATTTAATTAAATAAAGTTGATTTATTCAATCAAAGAGGAACATTAGGATTTAATTAAATAAATTTGATTTATTTAATTAAAGGAGGAATTTTGATGAATTAATTAAATAAAGATTATTAAATTAATTGGTTAGTAAAGAAATGATCAAGGAAGAATCAAAGTTAGTTAATTAGAATCGAGTGCATGATATCAATCAAGATATTTCAAGTGCCTACAGTTTATATCATGTTGCTCTTTGCATTATGTTTACGTTGTGCATCTTCATCATGTATGCTTTGCATTTTTCATGTTGCATTGCATCGCATACATGTGTGTTCCTTTGTCCTTATGTTGTCTTACCATAGGATCTTGAATCCTAAGGGCTAGTGCATCCCCTAGATGAACTTTAGTGTGAGTCTGAGCGTAAGTTCATACTCTCACTAAAGTGGGGGCTAAATGTAGCATAAAAAAATGTCACCCTTGATAATTTCATACTAGGTTTAGCTCCCTCCTATGTGCTTATGCATTTAATTACCCATTTTATAAACATACTTGAAAAATTAAACATGAGAAATGAAATTACACATTTTATATTTTGCCCCTAATACTTTTGGCCTAAAAAAGGATGGGTCCAGCCTAGGACGCCCTAGACCCTAGACCAAAACTTTTGGCTCCAAATTTAAATATGTCAATGCCGATAATTTATTATTTGAATTTTCAATTTCAATTGTCATCCATTGACATTTGACTTTCGAGAAATTAAGAGAATTGCATATAATACTAGTTATTTTATCATTTGAAATCCTAATGAAATCCCAAAAGCACACTTAGCAATTTTAGAGAGAAAATTGAAGATCCTAAAATCAGTCAAGGGCATAATTAGCAATATTAAATTACAACAATTTCATCAATCAAGTTCAAGCTTGCAAGACATCAAGATAAAGGAATCAATTATGTGCAAAGAGATATTGTGATCAATCAAGCCAAATTATAAAGGTGTATTGAGTTATCTTCTACATGCTAGTTGTAGAAATATATTGTGTATGTGAGCTAACCTTTTGCAGTTCTATCAAGAAATTAAGGCATTCATCTATCAACTTGTGTGTGGCATCTCTTCTTCAAGGGTTTCACATCAAGATAACATTGCCATTTATCATTTATCATTCCAGTTAATTATTGTTGTTTTGGCCTCTGTCTGACCTAGGGTGTTCCCTCTTGATCATCATAAATTGCTATATGTGGAGGTAGAAATACCAAAACAGGGTTTGACTTAGGCAAGACCCTAAACAACACAACCTTTTGCCCTATTTTTATGTGTGTAGATAAAATCTAGAGGTTTTAGTTTGGTGATAGTCTAAAAAAAAGTACAAACCTTAATCCACATCTTGAAACTTTCAAATCCAAAAAAATAGGAGTCCAGCCTAGGGTGCATCACACCCTAGAGTAGCTAATTCAGGCCCAAATTCAAAATTTAGGTTCCTCATTGTTTTCATTTCTTGAATCTAGGTCAATTCTGTAACTTTTAATTTTCATCTATCCATTAAATTACATTTTTAGGTCTAGGGTTGTATGTCAAATAGGCTTGTCAAATCACACATCAAATTTATCATCCTCACAACTCAAAAACAAGCATAAATCTTAGGAGGTTGGCTCTCCCTTGTGGCAACAAGCTAATCATTAAATGCTAGCTAATTTATATTTAACGTCGAGTCAAGTGAAAAGGAGATAATATTAGTTATCCTAATTGAATCTACGATCACTTTTCCTACTCAACATATATATGTATATATGTAGGTATGTATGAATGTATGTATGCATGTACATATGTATATATATGTATGTATGTGTATGTATGTGTATGTATGTATATGTATGTATGCATGTATGCATATATATATATATGTGTGTGTATATATATGTATATATGTATGTATATATGTATATAAATGTATATATATGTATGTGTGTATATATATATGTGTGTATATATATGCATATATATGTATATGTATACATATATACATATACATCTACATACATATATTTATATATATACATACATATATATGCATACATACATACAAACATATGTATGCATGTATATTTATATTTAGTATAAGATACATAGATATCACTTAATATTGATATAAGTGATTATATATATAAACATATAAATCGATAAACAAGTGAATCTATATAATTTATATGCACATATATTTATATTGAACATGTATATAAATCTATGCAAGTGTATTTTCAAATAGAAGTGGAAAAAAATCTAAGTGTTAGCTTATGCATCTACATTTAAGAGCCAGTATTGAGCTTTAATAAGGGAGTACTCTAACGGGAGTAGGGACTAAGGGAAGTAAATGAAATAGCGGATGGACTTAACTACAAATAGAGAGGAAATAAAAGAAGAAAGAAGAAGAAGTAGAGAGACATGCATAAAATAATGAAGAAAAATGGGGAGAACGCGAGGGAAAAAGAAGTAAAAAGGAGAGAATGTGAGAAAAGAAGAGAGCAAAGGAAGATTTTTTTTTTTGATATTGAGTAATAGTGAGATATTGGTATATCTCTAATATTATTTATCTTTAAAGTTGATGAAATGGTAAGACTTGACTAATTGTAAACATGATTCTAAGTTTTATGTTATGGCTATATAGGCTGATGGTTATTAGACCATTCATATTTCTATCTTGAAACCCTGTAAAAACTATGTGTTTCTTCTTCAGTGAACTAAAACCCTAATGTTATCATGTGATAGGGAAAATAATGTTTTATTAAAAATATCAATTGTGAAGGATGAATGTTGTATAGTGTCAACCCTATTAACTTTGTGTAACAAAGATGTTGTTAGATAAGTCACAACTCTATTCTCTTTATGTATAAATTGAGGTAATAAAATGTGAGTCTCAACTTTATCTTCTTTGTGTAACATAGGTATGGAACTGTATAAGTATAAATGTTATCCTCTTTATATAACTAAGGCATTAAACTATATAAGTATAAATGTTATCCTCTCTATATAACAAAGGTTTTAAACTGTATAAGTATAAATGTCATCCTTTGTTTATAATAGAGGTATTAACTTGTATAAGTATAAATGCCATCCTCTCTATTCAACAAAGGTATTAGATGGTATAGCACGTCTAATATATCCTCTGAGTAATAGAGGTATTAAACCGTAGAGAATAGTAATATTACACTCTAAGATAATAAAGATACTATGATATAGGCACAACCCTATGAATTTTGTATAAAAATAAGCATCAACATAAAATATTTGACCTTATTTCATTATGTATTAATAAATACATTATAACATGAATATTGTTATTATCTTCTTAGTGTATACAAAGACATTATAATGTAAATATTGTTATTATTTCTCTATGTATACATTTATACATTATAGCGTAAATATTATTATTATCTTCTCTATGTATACAAAATCATTATAATGTAAATGTTGCTATAATCTTCTCTATGTATACAAAATCATTATAATGTAAATATTGTTATTATCTTCTTTGTGTATACAAAGGCATTAAATCTAAATATTATTATTATCTTCTTTGTGTATATAGAGGCATTTAAATTTAAATATTTTTATTATCCTCTATGTGTGAATAAAGGCATTGAATTGTGAAAATAGATAACATGGACCTTGAGTGAATAGAGGAATAGTCATTTAGGACTCAACCCTAAGTATTTTATGTAAATAGAGGTTTAAATGTATAAAATTTGTAATCTCTTAAATTATGTGTATGTAGAGGGTCATCTCGAGTACAATAAAATGATGAAACTTTTTTGTAAACTATGAATGCCATACAAGAAATTGACCTACTCTTTTAAATTAGAAGACTATTGGGAATGCTTTTGATTAATAGGTAAAACAAGTTTTGAAAGGACCCAAAACCTTATAAAAAAATATTGCTACAAGATAAAGAAAATCCAAACATTAATCAATTGACAACAAACTAAAAGCAAAAAAAACAACAAAGAGAAACAACTACTTCATTGTCTTCAGAGTGCCCACCACTTCCAATTCCTACTTATAGAAGTTTTGATGAAGATTAGTAAGGTTCAACAATTCTTTCTTCTCCTCCTCAAATGACTTCTTCTTATTCCCACAAGTCCTAGAGCTATCCCCTTAGTCTCGGTCTACGTCATCTTCTTATGTTTATCCTTGCTACTTTGATCTTCCTTTATAGTCCCCTCAAGAATCACTTCAATCATTTTTTCTTCTCTCAACTCTTTGAGTTTTTTAGTTAAAATTTTGATCCCCTCGGCATTATTTTTATGGAAAAATGATTGATTTTAAAAAAAAAATCTAGATTTTTGTTAGTGTTCTATATATTTTCTTCCAAGTCAACCATTCTTTTATCAGACTCCATTCTTAAATCATTTATAGAGTTTTCCATGTCATCAATATTATTCTTCACATCCTTATCCCCAAGTTTAGGTTGATTCATTTCCTCATTAGAGCTTTTCTCCTACAGGGCTCTAATTTTAATATTAATTTTGTTAATTTCAAGGGAGAACCATTTTGAGAGTTTAAAATGGTTTGCTACCCCTTCTTTGTACAGGCCTAGGACATCATAAATCTCTTCTCTATTTGCATGGAGATAGGTAAATTCCTTTGAAATATAAGGGATATTATCAATCCCCTATCCATCCTTGTCACTAACCATCTTTGGTGAGGGTTTCATTCCAATCTTTTTTTCAAAAACCTTCTCCTTATCTTTATTTCTTGCATCACCTTTTGTTTTCAAGATACTCTTTCCTGTCAATTTAGTGTTATCCCCTTCATTCTTCTCCCCAGTCTAGGAACCCTCAAACTAAGAAATATGCCTTCTTGCTTTGTTGGGGGGGGGATTTATTCTTACCCGAGTTCTTTCATTTCTTGGGGTCCTCTTCCTCTAATGGTGGCTGAGAATACACCTCAATAGAGGCATCACCTTTCTCCTCCACATTCCATTCCTCATCTTCCTCATCATCACTAGTGCCAAAGCTCATATTCAAGCAATGCACCACCGTAAGTATGTGTTTCCTCTTAACATTAAGTTTCCCCTTAGGTTCCATATTTGTGGTTTGATCTTTCACAAACTCCATAATGAGAAGGATTAACCCTTTGTGCAAAACAAGCAACTTAGGGTTTTTTAAATGTTCCTTTAAATCATCTGTCTAAGGAATCCAAAAGTAAGTAGGGAAAGGAGACCAATGTTTTATGAAAAAAATAGTTAAGGAAAATAAAATGAACACCACAAATAGTGGTAAATATTCCATCCAAAGTAATGTACCTCATTATAACCTCAACAACCTCCACCCAGATTGGTTTAATAGACAAGCAATTGTATCCCCATGAAGAAAGCTTCACTAGCTTGCTACACTCATTACCCTTGAAGAACTGGTTCAAGGCTTCATCATTCACTTTTTTTTCTTTGAAAAATATTCTTCCATGCATCGAGAGCCCTGTGATTTTGGAAATTACATCCTCACTGTTAACCATATCCCTCCCATACACACTCAGTGTTTTTTTCTAGCCTTTAGTAAAGAGTTTTGTTGCTTCAAGATTGTGGCCATGAAGCTTCTCCAAATAGGTAAATAGGCCCCCCTCTTCAACAATTCTCCAAACCTTATGGTTTTGACAAACCCCATCATAGGAAAGGGGCTCCACTCTACTCCTTTATCCACCTATTATAAAAATGATACTCCCTCAAGATCTTCTCGTCTTCCTCTATATTGTCACATGCATGAATGAACACTATATACACAAATATAATAACCTATGTGGAGTTGTAATAATGTGATTGTACCTCAGTCTATGGTTGTAGTGTGTAGTTCTCTACAAATTCAATAAATAGAGTGATGGTACCAAGTGGAAACATGCCCTTGCATAAATTTAATTGAAATTCCAACCATCAAGCTCTATGGGTATTCCTTGCATACTTATACACTATATTCTCCTGAAAAATAGACATAAACTGATTCTTTGATATATTTTCACTCACCAATTTACACCTTTTTGCTTCCTTACCATCTTGTAGACTGTATTTCATTATCTTATATTTTCTTAAACTTACTAGTTTGTTTTCAATTGCATGTGTATTCTCCATATGTAAACAAATTGGAAAATGTTGCATGCCACCATAATGTTCACATGTGCCATCCAATCATAATTTATTGTAGAATAATTTACCATCCAATCTTTGACATAAAATGCTTGATATGAAATCTCTTAAAGATCTATGTGGATCATGTATCTTACACTCTTGAAAAATATAGTAAGTATGAAAATCTATGCATATATGTTGATAAACATCATAATGACTAGAAAAATCAATATGTACTCTCACAATAAGTTATGTGTGTGTGATTTATTTTGACATAAGTTATGTGTGTGTGATTTGTTTTGACATAAAAAGGATTTTTCATTTCCAAATACCTTTGACTAACTTTAATTTGAGGATACATTTCAAGAGATTTGGAGAAAAGTTGTGTTTGAGTCATATCCAAAAAATGCTTTGGATGTGCCTCACACTTTAGACAACCAATTCTCTTTCTTACAATATCTCTTTGATTAGGAGATACCCTTGTGTTATTTTTCAAAAAAATTCAATTAGGGATCTCAAAGCTTCAACTATTAGTTTATCTTTCTGTGGGAATCTATCAAAAAATTCCCATACTTCATTTCTATATGGGTCCTCCTCTCTTCCATGCCTTCTGATAGCTCTCATTATATTTTTTCTACTTATTTTCAATGCTTGACTTGTCTTTCTAATTAGGTGATATTTCTTTGTTTAATTACTTACTATTGTATATGTAATGGCATATCGTGTGGAATTACTACTATCGTTGGTGTGTGAAGTGGAACCCACACTCTCATATGCACTCATTATATTCTTTACAATAATTTTTTTATTTGAAACATTTGATGTTCTTAGACCAAAAATATTCATAATGGGCCTAAATTTTAGATTTCTCATCATTTCAACAAATAGTTGACATCTTTCGATTTCATTTAACTTCTCAAAAAATAATATCCATATATTATTGACATATCTTTGACAAGTATACTTAGGAATCTTATCAATCATTTATTTCAAAATATATTCTCATCAATATCAATAAAAAACTTAGGCTTTCTATGCAAAATTCTAGGAGGTGTGCTCAATGGTAAGGTCTCCTTATTATTAAGGATTTCTTCAATATTGAATTGGGATAGGATAGATGGCGCACCTTCAAATTGAGATAGAAAAGAAGATTGATCTTCAAGTTGAGATGGAAAAGATGGTGTACCTTCAATTTGAGATGTGAAAGATTGTGTGCCTCCAACATGAGATGTGAAAGATGATGTACCTTCTACTTGACATTGGAAATATGGTTTGCCTTCAACTTGAGATGTGAAAGATTGAGTGCCTCCAACTTCAAAATTCAATTTCCTCATTGCACAAAGGTTTTTCATTTGTTTCCTTTGTGCCACCAACTCCTCTTCTATCTTAGCTTGAGTGGATGTTTCATTTTTGTCTTCAATTGGAAATGATGCTATGTCTTCTTCTATAGTGTTTAATTTCCTACTTTCATGAAGTAGCCTCATTCTTTATATTTTCTTTTCATTTTCTTCCTCATGCTCATCCAGTATTAAAGTCTTTGACCATTTCCTTAATAGAATTTAGGACAAGGAGATGAGAAACAAGCACAATGAACAACAATGCATATATTGTATTTAGTTGACCCAAATGATAATGAGTACAAAGCTTTGCATCTATAGCAAGGATGAGGCAATCCACTTATGAGGTGGATTGAAAAGTGCCCCATGAAGTGGTGCAAAAGAGTAGAAAAGTGTCTTATAGGTGTCAACTTTAGGAATAATTGGAGTATGCAAACCAAAAACCTCTATGACCAAGTCATCAACCTTGTGTACCAAGTGTTGAGTGAACTTTGAGGTGAGATGGAAATACTTCCAACCTCAAAAAGGTATGTGCATGAGGTTAACCAAATAACTTGGTAACCTCTAAAGGTCTAAAAGGTTACACATTCAATTAGAATAGATGTTGTCTAAACTCCCAACCTAAGTACACTTAAGTATAGTGAATATATTAATTATTCACACTAACACCCCCCTTAAGTGATACGTGGGGAGATCAAAAAAGTGTAAATCGATAGAAATGGGTCTTAGCTAGAGGCCATGCTAGGTACCCATGTACAATGAATTCTCTCACAAAAGGAGAAAAAGGAGAAAACCCAATAGGAACAAAACTCCTCTCCAAAAAAGAGAATTAAAAGGATTTACGACCTTCTAAAAATATATCCCTTGATGATAGGAACATGATGATGAAGAAATCTGAAGCATGTTGAAGTTGTAAACTCTATTGATGATGAACTAGTGTTTGTTGGAATCAATAAATCTCTAAGAAATGTGGATCAAGATGAGAGATAAAAAATATTGCATGAGTGAGCCTATGAACACTACTCAACCAATGTACACAAAGTTAATCAAACTCCATGAAGTCAATAATATAGATAGTACTATGATGAGGAGTACTATAATCTGAAAATGTGATCCACTAAATTAATCCCCCATACAAGAGATCAAGATAGAAGGTTCACGAGCCCTCCCAAAAATAAGATACACTACTTCATTGAAAGAAGCATTAGCATAACACATCATAGTCCCCCCTTAATGCTAAGAGAATATAAGCAGAACCAATTGAAACTAAGAGTGTGCATGGAATGTAGAGATGTGCAAGAAATTGAGAAAGGGTGTGCTCTAAGCCACACTCACATGAGGTGAGAAATAGGAGGGTTCATGTTGTGATGGTATAACCCCCCACTACACTTTATAATTTAATGTATGTACAAAATTTTCTCAAATTCCCTTGACACATTCAATTTTGTGGCAGTTTATATGAGTGCATTTATAAGCTTATTTGTTGTTTCAAGTTCTTTAAATTTTATATCATGAGGTGGATGAAGAAGAAATAGATTAAATTATATCTTGTAAACCTTAAAAAATAACAAAAACTAAGAATTAAACCTCCATTTTTTTCTAAAAAACAACCCCCCTCTTGCCACTCATTTGCAAGTTATTACAAAATGAAAAAAAGAGCCCCCATTTTACCAATTTTGACAAAAAAATAAAATTCCCCTCTTACAAAAACTTTTGATGAATGACAATTATTTTGTATAAACCACTAATTGTACAAACAAACAATTAGCAGACATAAAATGCCAAGTTTCTTAAAGGAAATAAAATGGGGCTTAATGTGGTCATTAAGTAAGAAGTGAGCCTTTATGAAGACTGCAACTCTGAGACCATGTGGAGAAGTAGGTAAAAAATCACTCCAAAGAGTAATAAAGAGAAGCCTTTGATGAAGTGGTAGTCTGGTTGCGTGTGCAAGAAGAGTAGAGTTGCCTCATGTCCCCATGCGGCTGCTTAACTCCATTTTTTGCTTAAATTTAAGCAGCAGGGGTGTTCCCATGTATAAATTTTATTGTTGGGAAAGGATAATTTGGAATCTTTTCAAGTATTTTAATGGAGCAACTATTGTTTAGGAATTGAAAATAAGCTGTGGAAAAAGACGGGGGGTTGGAAATAAGCAACAACTGCATATTGCTAAAAATCCATGTGGCTCCACAAATTTCTTTCCCTCTTTTTTAATATTTGTTTTCATTTTTCTTTTTCTAATTTTTTATTGTACAAATTATTATTAATACTATTAATACAAATTTAAGCTGGCTGCTTAAAAATAAGCAAAAAAATTAAGCATTCATGGGGCCATCAGCTCCACAAATAACTCCTAATTAAGTTGAGCAGTGGCTGCTAGTCAAAATAAGCTAAGCAGCTGCATGGGGACCTGCCCTTGGTCTTTGTAAAGTGTGGCATAGGTTCCCAAAAAATAGGGTGTGCCCTACCAAAGGCAAAATCACAACCCCCAAATTTTGCATATGCATGGTCAATGGGGGCTTCTGCACCATTACTAACTTTTCCAAACCCCCAAATGATGTTATGCCCAATAGTTTCTACCGCTCCCAACAAATTCCATGCGAGTCTCACATACATCATGGGAAGATTGATGGTGTCCCTCTCTGCAATGCCCAAATAAATGTCAGCTGCTCACAATGAAACCTACAAATAAATAAGACATAGAGATTAGTTCCATCATGGTATAATAAAGCAAAGAAATATCATACACAAATTTCAAAATAATCCTTTAAAACAACCATTATAGCCTTCAAAACTACTTTTGACACCTTTTGAAAATAATTCAAATCACTTATATGCGGATTGTCATGTGTTAAAACACTTATAACAACCATGTTATAGTTATAATAACCAATGATTAAAGTGACTAAATGATTATAGAAGTAAATATTTTTAGTTTCCTAGGGTAGTCCAACATGAAAATTAGAGAGGTGGTGTCATTATGACACAAAATTGTAGAAAAATGAAGAAAATATGACAATCATAGGTCTCTTAGTATTTTCATAAGTTTCTTAGGATTATCATAGTTCAATTTACCAAGTTTATTAATTAGTTAAATATAGATTAATCAATCTTTGATGTCATGGGTGTGCTAGGTAGGTGTAATTAAGGATAGATTAATCACAATGTATGCATGGATGAATCTAAAGAAGCATATGAAGAAGGTTCTAATGATATAAATAAAAAATTATCAAATGTATACATGGATGAAGTAGCTAGGTTAGAATCCAAGAAGACATCACGAGCCTAATTTTTTTTTTTTGAGAGATCAATGTTCGTGTAATT